>JACSYO010002123.1:0-7500 GCA_016806645.1 Ophiodon elongatus
AGGGAGAGGACGAGGGAGAGGGAGAGGACGAGGGAGAGGGAGAGGGAGAGGGAGAGGACGAGGACGAGGGAGAGGACGAGGGAGAGGGAGAGGGAGAGGACGAGGGAGAGGACGAGGACGAGGGAGAGGACGAGGGAGAGGACGAGGACGAGGGAGAGGACGAGGACGAGGGAGAGGACGAGGGAGAGGACGAGGACGAGGGAGAGGACGAGGGAGAGGACGAGGGAGAGGACGAGGACGAGGGAGAGGACAAGGGAGAGGGAGAGGGAGAGGACGAGGACGAGGGAGAGGGAGAGGACGAGGGAGAGGACGAGGACGAGGGAGAGGACGAGGGAGAGGGAGAGGGAGAGGGAGAGGACGAGGGAGAGGACGAGGGGAGGGAGAGGGAGAGGGAGAGGGAGAGGGAGAGGGAGAGGGAGAGGGAGAGGACGAGGACGAGGGAGAGGACGAGGACATGGGAGAGGGAGAGGACGAGGGAGAGGGAGAGGACGAGGGAGAGGACGAGGACGGGAGGGAGAGGACGAGGGAGAGGGAGAGGGAGAGGACGAGGGGGGGGGGGGGGGGAGAGGGAGAGGACGAGGGAGAGGACGAGGACGAGGGAGAGGACGAGGACGAGGGAGAGGACGAGGACGAGGGAGAGGACGGGAGAGGACGAGGGAGAGGGAGAGGGAGAGGACGAGGACGAGGACGAGGGAGAGGACGAGGACGAGGGAGAGGACGAGGAGAGGGAGAGGACGAGGACATGGGAGAGGGAGAGGACGAGGGAGAGGGAGAGGACGAGGGAGAGGACGAGGACGAGGACAAGGGAGAGGGAGAGGGAGAGGACGAGGGAGAGGGAGAGGACGAGACGAGGACTCCAGGGAGAGGACGTGGAGTGACGAGGACGAGGAGAGGACGAGGGAGAGGGAGAGGGAGAGGACGAGGGAGAGGACGAGGACATGGGAGAGGGAGAGGACGAGGGAGAGGGAGAGGACGAGGGAGAGGACGAGGACAAGGGAGAGGGAGAGGACGAGGGAGAGGGAGAGGACGAGGACGAGGGAGAGGACGAGGACGAGGACGAGGACGAGGACGAGGGAGAGGGAGAGGACGAGGACGAGGACGAGGGAGAGGACGAGGACGAGGACGAGGACGAGGGAGAGGACGAGGGAGAGGGAGAGGGAGAGGGAGAGGATGAGGATGAGGACGAGGGAGAGGACGAGGACGAGGACGAGGGAGAGGACGAGGGAGAGGGAGAGGACGAGGATGAGGACGAGGGAGAGGACGAGGACGAGGGAGAGGGAGAGGGAGAGGGAGAGGATGAGGACGAGGGAGAGGACGAGGGAGAGGACGAGGACGAGGCAGAGGGAGAGGACGAGGGAGAGGGAGAGGGAGAGGGAGAGGATGAGGGAGAGGGAGAGGATGAGGACGAGGGAGAGGACGAGGGAGAGGGAGAGGACGAGGGAGAGGGAGAGGGAGAGGATGAGGGAGAGGGAGAGGATGAGGATGAGGACGAGGGAGAGGACGAGGGAGAGGGAGAGGACGAGGACGAGGACGAGGGAGAGGGAGAGGGAGAGGATGAGGATGAGGACGAGGGAGAGGACGAGGACGAGGGAGAGGACGAGGAGAGGGAGAGGGACGAGGGAGGGAGGGAGAGGACGAGGACGAGGGAGAGGGAGAGGGAGAGGACGAGGGAGAGGGAGAGGGAGAGGATGAGGGGAGGGAGAGGACGAGGGAGAGGGAGAGGGAGAGGGAGAGGATGAGGACGAGGGAGAGGAGGAGGGAGAGGATGAGGGGAGGGAGAGGGAGAGGACGAGGGAGAGGGAGAGGGAGAGGGAGAGGACGAGGGAGAGGGAGAGGGAGAGGACGAGGGAGAGGACGAGGGAGAGGGAGAGGAGCGAGGGAGAGGGAGAGGACGAGGGAGAGGGAGAGGACGAGGGAGAGGACGAGGGAGAGGGAGGGGAGAGGGAGAGGACGAGGGAGAGGACGAGGGAGAGGACGAGGGAGAGGGAGAGGACGAGGACGAGGGAGAGGGAGAGGACGAGGGAGAGGGAGAGGGTGAGAGGGAGAGGGAGGCAGAGGGAGAGGACGAGGGAGAGGGAGAGGGTGAGAGGGAGAGGGAGGCAGAGGGAGAGGACGAGGGAGAGGGAGAGGGAGAGGACGAGGGAGAGGGAGAGGACGAGGGAGAGGGAGAGGACGAGGACGAGGGAGAGGAGAGGGAGAGGACGAGGGAGAGGACGAGGGAGAGGGAGAGGAAGAGGGTGAGGAAGAGGGCGAGGGAGAGGACGAGGGAGAGGGAGAGGACGAGGGAGAGGACGGGGGAGAGGGAGAGGGAGAGGGTGAGGAAGAGGGAGAGGGAGAGGACGAGGGAGAGGACGAGGAGAGGAGGAGGGAGGAGAGGACGAGGGAGAGGGAGAGGAGGGAGAGGACGAGGGAGAGGAGAGGGAGAGGGAGAGGACGAGGGAGAGGGAGAGGAGAGGGAGAGGACGAGGGAGAGGAGAGGGAGAGGGAGAGGGAGAGGGGAGAGGAGAGGACGAGGGAGGGACGAGGGAGAGGGAGAGGGAGGGAGAGGACGAGGGACGAGGGAGAGGACGAGGGAGAGGGAGAGGGAGAGGACGAGGGAGAGGAGAGGGAGGAGAGGGAGGAGAGGGAGAGAGAGGGGAGGAGGAAGGGAGAGGGAGAGGACGAGGGAGAGGACGAGGGAGAGGGAGGGGAGAGGGAGAGGACGAGGGAGAGGACGAGGGAGAGGACGAGGGAGAGGGAGAGGACGAGGACGAGGGAGAGGGAGAGGACGAGGGAGAGGGAGAGGGTGAGAGGGAGAGGGAGGCAGAGGGAGAGGACGAGGGAGAGGGAGAGGGTGAGAGGGAGAGGGAGGCAGAGGGAGAGGACGAGGGAGAGGGAGAGGGAGAGGACGAGGGAGAGGGAGAGGACGAGGGAGAGGGAGAGGACGAGGACGAGGGAGAGGACGAGGGAGAGGACGAGGGAGAGGGAGAGGAAGAGGGTGAGGAAGAGGGCGAGGGAGAGGACGAGGGAGAGGGAGAGGACGAGGGAGAGGACGGGGGAGAGGGAGAGGGAGAGGGTGAGGAAGAGGGAGAGGGAGAGGGAGAGGACGAGGGAGAGGGTGAGGAAGAGGGAGAGGGAGAGGGAGAGGGAGAGGGTGAAGAAGAGGAAGAGGAAGAGGGAGAGGGTGAGGAAGAGGGAGAGGGCAGGACTTGCCGTACGAGAGAGGCGAGGAGGCAGTGATTCGCGGCGTGCACTCCTCGTTACTTCTCCCCGTCTCCTCTTACCATCTATGCACACACAGTGATTGGGTGCAGATTGCAGGCTGATACAGTGGAGTGCTTACTTCCTCCTGGAGACGTGTGTGACGCTAAAAGGCTTCGCGGCTCTCTCCTCACTCCTCACTCCTCACTCCTCTCTCCTCACTCCTCACTCCCTCCTCTTCCACCAGGTTGTTTTTTTTTGCTGAGTCACACCGAGACATTATGTGGCCTCTTCCTGGTGCGGGTGGAGGGGATGGAGGGGGGTTCGTCGTCACACGTAGACCATCACACACACACATACACACACACACACACACACACACACACACACACACACACACACACACAGGAGACCGATATCCTCCACCAGTCGACAGAGAGGCCTGGGGAGGTTGCAGCAATACCAACACCATTTAATAAGTGTGAACTCGAGCGCATTGTGCTGGGGACAGAAACCACATGCATGCGTGTGTGCGTGTGTGTGCGTGTGTGTGCGCGTGTGTGTGCGTGTGTGTGCGTGTGTGTGTGCGTGTGTGTGCGTGTGTGTGCGTGTGTGTGTGTGTGCGTGTGTTATTATTTGACTTATTCCACACCCGGCGAGGGGAGCGCTGTCTGTTTCCGTGAACGTGAAGAGGGAGTATGGTGAACTCCGTCCACCCACAACAATTGCATCTCATCTACAGCTAACGTATGCTCTGCTCTCCATCTCAACACACACACACAAAGTGAATTAGCCCCTGAACTGCATTTTCCATCTGTGGTCCATTAAGACGCGAGTATTGCTTTATTTAGCCCGATGCAGGTTAGAGTGCGGCGGCCGTACAGCCCATGCTGGTGTGCAGTGGGTTATTTAAGGTTAAAACATGGATCTTTCTTTCTTTCTTTTTTTTAGCAGTTATGATAACGTCTTACTCGCAGAAAAATATCTCAAGTCCATCAGGCTAGTCAGATTATCTAAGCCTCTTTAATTTGAGGTGAAACCAAAAGAGAGCGCACCCAAAGTGTTGAGTCAGTACGTATGGAATGATGGATTTAGGACTTGGATTTTGGATATTGTAATATGGCGTCATTACAGTCAAGTGATGTCATTTTTGGAACTTTCCAGCCGTTCTATCATTTCGCTTCACCATTATAAATACCATAGCTGATGATCAAAAATATAATTTTGTAAAAGGACCAATATCTTACATATACATGCAATATCGAGAGAGGTAGTTGGTAAAAAAAAGAAAAGGAAAAAAAAAACTGCGATATTTGATTTTCTCCATATCGCCCAGTCATGCTATGGTAGGTCCTAGTTGAACCCGGCAAACCCACACACCAGGGCTGTGTATTGGCAAGAATCTGGTGATAACAATACAGATCACGATACCATCACGATTCAATATATTGCGATAGTGTAAGCAAGGCGATATATAGCAATATTTTTAAATCAGATTTTAAGAAAACTGTCATAGTTTAAAGAACACACCACCATTTGCATAAAAGGTCTGATGGATTTATTTTTATGGAATCAAAACAGTAGGCTCTGTGCACAAATCTTATGTGCAAACATATGCATGTTGACTATCAATCAAAAATCAAGTGTTTTTGAGAATCGATACAGTATCACAAAACTTCAACCTACTCAAGTGTATCGATACTTTCTTACAGCCCTAAGATTTACAATGCTTGGCCTGCCTTTGTTTTCTTTTGATTAACCAAGAGGTGTGTTTTAAAACGGTGCCTTTCTCACGCCGCCCTGCCCGGGCTCATTGTCTTTAGCGATGTTGCCTTGTTGCTAGATCTTAGCAATTACCTTTATGAGCGCGATAATTCTATTGTTGCCTAAATGATGGCTGGGTTGCCCTGGGGGCCAAGGGGCCAAGGGGTCAAGGCCTCGATCACACTCCAGCACACACGCGGACAGCTGCCGACTAGCATGCCGTCAGCGCTTCTACACATACGACAACCGGTAATTATTAGGAAAACACAAAGCGGCAATGCAAACGTTGAACAACCCCCAACAAATCGGGCTGAAAAAAATATATTTTGACGCTATGTAACATAATGCAGAAGAAGCAGCCACTGAAACGTAATATAACAGAAGTAAAGAAGAGTCTTCAGGACAGCAAACTGGTCGACGTTATCTAAGCATTAGCTAAGCAGCTAGCCGCTACATGTCATATATACACAAACAATTAGGCTGGAGCAGGAAAAGATCTGGGTGTACAAAATTTAAGAAAAATAAAAGGGTATTTTTTTTTATTAGTTATGAAGGACTTAAGTGTAAATGAGCAAGAATGACTAATGGAGGGTGTGAATGTGTTCTGCTGTCATTCACAGGCGCTGACAGAGTAAAGGACAAAAGGAAACGCAGAATTACCAGGAAATGTTACGGGGGAGACGCCGCGGACTTTTTTTATTCCGTCGGGTGTTATTTCTGAACAATGCATCACCATCTACACAGAGCGTGGCCATGTTCTCAGGGAGCTACAGAACCAGCGAGTATCACCGCTGAAGACCAGAAAAAAGAAGGAAGACAAACAGGGTCGTGATCACGACAGCGGGGGAACATCTTGTCCCACGGCGAGAGGGGCACAGAGCGGAGGGAGCCTCTGGTCATCGGGTCAGCTCCTCCGACCGGGGAGGAAGTCGTGGTAGTGGAACTCTAGACTTCCAGCTCGCTTCCTGCCGAGGACAGGAAGCGTGACGCAGGTTTGGGCTTCCCCGTGACGGGTTATAGCCGCTCTGCGCCATCGATATGCTTGTTGCTATAATCCATAAAAGACTGAGATCATGTGAACAATGCCCAACCCCGTCTCCTACAAAACATGCAATTAAACTGCATTCTCAATTCTGTTTTGAGGGAAACATATTAATGTTGTAAATGTAAACAAAACTAAATAAAAACCGTTACAAATAGACTTGGTTCCATGTTGGCAACAAAACTACTTTGTTGGGTTTAGTATAACTATATATAAGTTATTTAAGTTACAGGCGTAAAATGAACATAAACCAACATTAACTTTTGGTTTCACAAACTAGCAGCAGTGGCCTCCTGTGTGGACCAACCTACCCCCCCAGGCTCCTGGGGAGTGGCCCTTGTATCAATGGCCCATTATCCCCAAACTCCAATGGTCTGAAAAATGTCCCATTGGACCGAAAGCCCATCATCAGACGGCCTGTTATCCCCAAAAAGAAAGCCCTGTTGTTCCGAAGGGCCGTGTCTGAAAATATAAGATGTCATCGGACCTCTCCTATGGTCTTTCCCCTACAGTTGAAGGCATACACTCTGCCACTCATTACTTGTTGCCTTCATTGGTTAGGTGGAGGGTAAGAACATCAGGGTAAGCGTGTGGCGGGTCATGCTTCAGCAATGCTAGGAATGTTGCTAGAAGGAATGTTGCTAGAAGGAATGTTGCTAGAAGGAATGTTGCTAGAAGGAATGTTGCTAGAAGGAATGTTGCTAGTAGGAATGTTGCTAGTAGGAATGTTGCTAGAAGGAATGTTGCTAGTAGGAATGTTGCAGTAGGAATGTTGCAAGTAGGAATGTTGCTAGTAGGAATGTTGCTAGAAGGAATGTTGCTAGTCGGAATGTTGCTAGAAGGAATGTTGCTAGTAGGAATGTTGCTAGAAGGAATGTTGCTAGAAGGAATGTTGCTCCCGCAATGTCATCTTTGCATAATAATTAGCCATGTGCTTCTGTTTGTTGCAGAGTTTGTCATTTCGGAACAATGGGTGTTTGTTCTCATGCCACTTAGCTTCTCTTCCAAAGGGAGCATGGAGCTCCTCCACACCCAGACTTCTGACTGGAGCCGCTAACACAAACGGAACCCGGGGTTAAATAGGTGTCCCGCGGAAACGGAATGGACCGTGCGGTTCCGCTGAGTGGGCTCAGGTTGCCGTGCCGATGCAGATGACCCGGAACATGCTCTCAAAGTATTTTCCCCTTTGGCTTGAACACGCAGACGACCCCCGCGTTCTCTACCGTCTTTCCCCGTACGGTGATGCCGTATCATCATCGGCAAAAGTAAGCTAACGCTAACAAATCGTGGGTTGCAGGAAACCACCCGACTCAGATACAGATTCATAAACAATTACTTTAAAGATAGATTTTGAGTTGTATTTGTCTGCGGGGGAGGGGAGAGGAAGGGAGGGGGGTACGAGGAGAGAGGGGTAGAGACACGGGAGGGGGTACGAGGAGAGGGGGAAGGGGGGTACGAGGAGAGGGGAGGGGGAACGAGGAGACACGGGGAGGGGGTACGAGGAGAGGGGGGAA
>JACSYO010002123.1:12500-25069 GCA_016806645.1 Ophiodon elongatus
GATGGGAGGTTGGGTGGGTGGGGAGAGAAGGGAAAAAAAAGAAGAAGAAAAAAAGAGAGCGCGAGGGGGAAGGGGCCGGACTGTATGGGCTGCGTTCGACAACAAAAGAAAAGAGTGGAGCGCCCAAACTCTATTCAGGGGGGGGGGGGGGCACCGGGCGAGCAGCTGACAACGAATCCATAACAAAAAAAGTATAAAAATCGATTTAAAAATAATAATAATTTAAATTAAAAAAATGCTGGTGACAATATCCGTGTGTGAGTTAAATTGCCAGATTATGAATGTCACATCGAATACAAATAAATAAAAAGTTAGTCCTCAAAAATAAAATAAAAAATACAAGTAAAACTATAACAAAAAATCATTTTTAATAACACATTTGCAATGCAACTTTTTTTTGAAAGAAGACAATTCTTACAGATTAAAAGGTTTATTAATTAATAAGCAACACACTTATTGTTGTTTGCTTTAATTTAATACAGCCGTACCTGGTTTGGTATGACCAGTAGGTCACGGCTAATGTTAGAAAACTTGAGATAGATATTGTTGCATAACTGACATGTGAGGTTGTGTTTGCAATCGTAAAGCCCATATTTTAGTATCTATAATTATCCTGTCATGTGTTGATTTCAGTTTATTGTGGTGACAGTGGCTGCTGTTTTGTTTTGCAAAAGTTACATAGTCTAACTTTAAACGCAATAATTTACCTTCATTGCATATTTCTCGAAAAGAAAATGTAAACAAAACATTTAAATACGTTTCGGTAACGTTACATCTCTGCTAGTAATGTAAGTAATGTGCTAGTAACCGCCAACATTTAAGCTAACGTCAACATATGAAGGGCTAATGTTACTAGCCCCTGTTCTATGGAGGGGGACGTTTCTGTATGAACCACCGGGAGATAAAAACAAAACAAAATTTAAAAAGAATTTCGGGCGACAACAAGGTCCGGGAGTTGCTGCTTGAAGCGTATGTTATTTGACGTTATAGACGCTGAGCTGTTGTGGTAAATGTCAAATCTTCTTTAAATTATGCTGGCGTATCTTCTATACAGCAGTATTGCTGAAATAATGTAGGCTAAAACCTCCTCGAGATGTTTGTTTCATCACTGTCTCAAAAGCACAGACTGTGTAAGAAGTGGACGTAGTCATGGTGACGTCACCCCAATGGGTTTGTGGACTGACGTTTTGAAGCCTCAAGTTCGGCGATTTCGCAGTCGCCATCTTGGATTACGGCCGTCACCATGTTGTTTTTTTTGCAACCGATAAACGGAAGATACCATATTTGGAATGCAGAGGAGTGATGTATACATCTCTGGTAGCGGCAGCGACCTGTCAATCACCCTGTAGCCCCGCCCTGAAGCATCCCCTGCTTTATGGTCTGTTTGACTCTAAATGGACCATAATTTACTAAATGAACATCATGCTGTATTGAAGAAGACTTGAAACTAGAGATTGAGACATAAACTCATGTTTACTGAGGGAATAAATCAAGAGAGAAGTAGAGTCATTTTCTCATAGACTTCTATACAATCTGATTTATTTTTGCAACCAGAATCGCCCCCTGCTGGTCATTAGAGAGAATGCAAGTGTTAAGACACTTCCTCATCAACCAGATTTCCTACTGGTCTCAAGTTAAACCCAGACCGTCTTAACTTTAAATGAACAAGCGGTTGAAATTAAATGTATTTTGCCGTGCCCCCCTAACCCCCCTCCCCCAGACAGCCTCCAGAGGACCCCCCGGGACTGCTGGGCACCACTGCCCTAACCAGAACATCTTTGAATGCAGCAGGCAGCCGCCTCTGCCTCATAAAAGGAGTTGTTGTTTACTACTAAGCTCTGCCTGTCTCAGGTTTCACCCCCTCAGGCACTGCTGGACTGTCATCTCCCCCAGAGGGAGGGGCCGTGACATAAAACAAACACAGATATGCCAGGGTCACACAGCCTGGAACACCTACTGCAACCTGACACCGCAGCCAGGCCGCCGGCCGGCCAGCCGGCAGACTAGCATTCCACATGGCACATGGTGTCTGTGTTTGCATGTGGAGTAAAATTCTCCCAGATGCAAACAAACACACCCACACACACAGCTGACTCACATGTGGACGTGGGGAGAGCTTGTTTCTGTGACATCTTCGGGGAGGCATTCTCAGACTCGGAGCAGAGCAAACACAGAGCAGGCTGGTAACACGTTTAGCCAGGTGACCTTAAGGTCAATAGCCTGACCTCGAACGTGACCTCACCTGGTTCCCTGATGTTTTATTAATGCTGCCTGTGCCTGGGATCCTGTATCTCCTCCTTGGACGCAAAAATCCATTTATTATTTAGAAAGTGTATCAAGTCAGCGTTGGCTCCCTGAGATTTCTTTGCCACTTGTTGTCATGTGCGTTTTAAAAAAAAGACCAAAATCACTGCTCAGCTCCAGAATAGCACAGCCATGAAATCCAAATAGATGCGACCGTCACTCCCGGGAAACTCTTTGAGGGGCTGAAAATTGTTTTGTAAACTCCACTTGGGGCGACGGCGATTCAACTGGAACCTTCAATTCTGCACATTTATTCTTGATCTGTGTATAATTGAATATGTGCTTAACGTGACAGAGGGGGAAATAAAGACGGAGTGTGTCCGAGTGGACGGGAAGCAAAATGCCAGCTCTCGTGGTCTGCGGGGAGAATGTAAAGAAAAAGGCCGTGGCTGGGTTCTAGGGTGGCCTTTATGCAGAGGCTGACATGGACAGCTCAAAGCCAACAGCCTCCAGGAAACTTGTTTGGTTGGCCTTCAGCGGGACGCCACACCTCTGGGCTTACTACCGAAGCCTGAATGTACGGAGAAACTTGTCTTACGTGCACCGGAACATGTCCAAAACCATATGTTGTAACTGTTACGGCATTTTCTACATGTCGGCCTCATATTTAAATAAACCCTTCAGTCACGTTTCCATAAAGTCACAATGGAAATGGGACTTGCTCGGACCAGTAATATCACTGCATCACCTTTCCTTGCTTTGTTTACACAGTCGGCCGGTGGCACTGCTCTCATACGGCGGTCACAGATGATAAGTTTGACATTTTAAAGGAACCCCCTGGAGTTTGTAAGTGTCCACGTTCTTCTCTTTTTTTCGGATAAAGCATTCGCACCAGGCGGCAACCTCCGGTTCTGCCGAGTGAAGCCGATGTGGAAGTGTCTTAAAACCTGCATTCCAAACACATTCCAAACAGTACGGATTCAAGAACTATGCCTCATTTTTAAGAAGGACACCCCCTTGACTATGTAGGAGTCAAGAACCATGCCCATGGAGAGCAGCTGAGGAACCTCAGATTCAGGAGTCAATATACGTATTCCATCGGAGGGCTGGACAGCTTCCTGTTCCAGAGAGAACGCCCAGGAGGAGGAGACAGCGGACATTGTGTCTATAACACACGGAGACAACATGATTAAAATGTCCAATTCACTGAACTTTGGCCTTTGGTAATACAGCAGAGTACCACAATGAATGGACCTGAAAATTGAAAGAGGGAGTAATTAAAGTAATAATTGAGCACATAAATTAATCAAACTTTTGCCCGATGGAATGTATTCTACCTACAAAAAATAAATAAAATTAAAAACAAACTGAAGCCCGGCATTCAGCGCTACAGCAAAGCATTCTTGCACTAAAACCTTGGGCTTTGTGACTGTCGCTCACCTCCAACATTCCACATATTAGTAACCATATTCTGGAGAGTTTGTTTGTGTCAGATCTCGATTTAACCTTCGGCAGATGGTGTTTACTCGCATGTGTCGTGTGCGTTTTGTTCGAGCAAGACTTTTTTTTATACAAGGACGAGGGTAAGTTCATCCACGGTGTAGGAACGTCAAGGCTTTGTATGATAATCATTTCTTTATAGGATGATTCTGTTTTTAAATGTACTTTCAGTGGCTAAGCAACTGTGGGAATGTCTGGAACACAGTTTTATTTTATTCTTCCTATTATTATTTATGCTTTTTTTTTTTACTTATTTTATCAGTAGCAGCCTTGAAACTGTCTGACTATCCAATATGGCAAAGCACTCTGAATCTTCAGTGAATGAGAACTGTCTTCATAAGTAGCAGTTTGGTTTCCTGTTCCTCTATGAACAGTATATATTGCTCCCTTAGTGATCTATATTCCATGAAATGCAGAGATATTATTTTCTTCATATGAACTAAGATATTTTGAAGTTAACACGTTGAGATAATAGACATGTATATAAGAAATGGACGTAGTCATGGTGACGTCACCCGTTGGTTTGTGGACTGCCGTTTTGAAGCCTCGAGTTCGGCAATTTCACCGTCGCCATCTTGGATTACTGCCGTCGCCATGTTGTTGTTTTTTTGCAGCCGATGAACAGAAGTTACCATATTTGGAATGTGGTGGAGTGAAGTAGAGACGATGTATACGTCTCTGGTAGCGGCAGTGACCTGTCAATCACCCTGTAGCCCCGCCCTAAAGCATCCCCTGCTTTATGGTCTGTTTGACTCTAAATGGACCATAATTTACTAAATGAACATCATGCTGTATTGAAGAAGACTTGAAACTAGAGATTGAGACATAAACTCATGTTTACAATGTTTACTGAGGGAATAAATCAAGAGAGAAGTAGAGTCATTTTCTATAGACTTCTCTGCTGGTCATTAGAGAGAATGCAAGTTTTAAGACACTTCCGCATCGGCTTCACTCTGCAGAACCGGAGGTTGCCGCCTGGTTCCATCCAGAACTTGGATCGTGTTCGGTGGGACACCAGGCGATCTGTCTGTTGTTGTTTTGACCCATCCACTCCCCTTCCTGGTCTCTGATAAACTCTTTTCCCGCTAGTTTCACCACCTCACCTGCATCTCCAAATAGATCACCTGCTTCCCATTTCACTAATTACCTCATTATCATGTATACCGGCCCACATCCACCAATCACTTGCCATGTTGTCTCCAGCTGTTTTCTCCAGACTCCAGACCCCAGACTCCAGACTCCAGACCCCAGACTCCAGACCCCAGACTCCAGACCCCAGACTCCAGACTCCAGACCCCAGACACCAGACTCCAGACCCCAGACTCCAGACCCCAGACTCCAGACCCCAGACTCTTTGAGCACCACAGGGTAGCTTTGATGAAAATATCCAATTAAAACAGGAAATCCTTTAGTACATGGAAATTTTGAATTACATACAATTTGAACTGTATTTTCACTACATGCAGGCTGCGAATAAGATCGTGAGGACGTTGTATTCCGGGAGCCAGCCTGACACACTGCTCCACTTTTACTTTAACACAATACATTCACAATACAACCTCAGAAGTGAACATTGGAGTCAAGAAAAAGAAGAAAAAGCAGCAGATGGAGAGTGCCAGTGGAACACAGGGCTTCAGGTACACCCAGCCTCCTCTCCTTTTGTGTTTTAAAACGCTCCTTTTTATAGAACGGGTTGAGCAGACCAGCCTCCTTTTGAATTTTTTGACATTTATTTGACGCATGGACAGAGAGAGCCACGCGGACATGAAAGATAGCAGTTACGGAGCCGAGGTTTGGGAGCTCAATTTCCATGACCGCCATTGATCAAGCCGCTCGGACACGGAGAGAGGATGAATGAACTAGTCAAAAAGAGGTCACGAGCATCCTTCGCTCTTCTGCTGCCTCTCAGAATAGGGAGAGCTGATCTAATCAGATTTACCCTCTGTGTCATTATGTGCATGATAAGTGATCGGGGACTAAAGACTGCACTGTCCTGGCCCCAGAGGACTACAACTGCAGGACATATGTTCCGGGAATGAACTACTGATCATACACAGTACTACACAATAGTAAATGTTATTTATTGGACATTAATCCCATAAACACCCTAGTTTTTTCTAGATGTAATTGACAGGTTTGGTTCCTGTTTAACTAAGCGTAGGATTAAACATATTTAAAGAGATTTGAAACTTGCCGTGATCTTTACTGACGGATGAACCACTTCTAGGATCTCTTCCGTATGTCCCAACTGACTTATTGGCTTTTTTCCTTTTCTTTCAGGAGATCCGATGAGAAGATTGATACTACTCTTGTGTCTGTGTATCTGATATGAAGTTGACAGAGTTAGAATTCTAGAAACATCATCCTCGTACACAGCACCCGGGTACAGTAGCCGAGTGAACTCTCAGGCTGTGTTTGAATGTGCAATCGTATCCCAGTTATTATCACTTGTTTGGCATCCCGCTCATTGACTGTTTGCTCATGTAAGATTACCCCGTACCATGGTTTCTGGAAGCTGGGTAAGCCCTTACCCTGGCTTTGAGAAACCTTTCAATATGCTGGCTGGAGTGGAAAGAAACCTGGGTACTGTGGTATGTAAACATCCTATCTGGGTTTTTACCTACGCTCGCAATGTTGCTCTATGGAATGCCAATGTTTGTCTCCCGGTCGGTCCAATACTCTGGTCCAGACTGAAATAGTTCAACAACCAGGCCTACTCATTGCCATGACATTTTTTTCAAACATTTGTGGTCCCCAGAGAACAATAAATGTCCCTCTCAGGATGAATCGTCACTTTGGTAATGCCTTACTTAACTTTTAATCTAGTGCCATCATCGCATCTCAATTTGAACTTGTCCAATACTTTGGTTTATGACCGAATTCCTGCTTAATTAATCAGCCTTAGCTGTACTTTGTGTTTAGTGCTAATAGCAAATGTTAGCATCGCTAACACAACTAAGATGGCAAGCAAGTTAACCGTTCATATCACGTTAGCATTTCACCCAAAGCACTAGCTGTGCCGTGCCATTATCCCTAAATCCTAATATTCAGAAAAATCTTGCATTACGGGCGTCGCCATATTTGTTTTTTGCGGAGGAGGAGTAGTGTCGAGATGCCGGATACGTCTCCGGTAGCGGCAGTGACCCGTCAATCACCCTGTAGCCCCGCCCCTAAAGCATCCCCTGCTTTATGGTCTGTTTGACTCTAAATGGACCATAATTTACTAAATGAACATCATGCTGTATTGAAGAAGACTTGAAACTAGAGATTGAGACATAAACTCATGTTTACAATGTTTACTGAGGGAATAAATCAAGAGAGAAGTAGAGTCATTTTCTATAGACTTCTATACAACCAGAGGAGTCGCCCCCTGGTGGTCAGGAGAGAGAATGCAGCTTTAACACATGAAGCTTTGACTTCTATACAACCAGAGGAGTCGCCCCCTGGTGGTCAGGAGAGAGAATGCAGCTTTGACTTCTATACAACCAGAGGAGTCGCCCCCCTCTGTACAGTTGCAAGTACAGAGAATGCAAGTTTTAAGACACCTCTGCATTGGCTTCACTCAGCAGAACCGAAGGTTGCCACCTGCTTCATGGTCAGAATGTTTGTGCATGGGAGCAGACATACACGGCGGTAATAATCAGAAATCCCGTGGGCTGGAGCAGGATTAAGGAAATAGTCCTGTACTGACATTTTATGGAAACGTGGAGACGAATAATCATGTTTTATGTTCTAACCATGTGAGTGTCATACCATGAATATGATCAAATCCAGGACAGGAAACCTGGATAGTATAGTGTGCATGTACTCACTGTGTGCGAAACTACACTTTCACAGGTCCTGTGTTTCTCTTGGCCATCCTTTAGTGTGATCTACTGACATTACTTCATCGTTCACGTAAATGTTTTCATGCACGGGGACAAGCTTTTGTATCCACTGGCCTTTACCATCGGCGTGAGAGTTCTTCGCGCTCGTGGAGGATGGGTCACATGACAGGATATACTGTTTGAGATGTGGTATCACCTGCTCCATGTCTCGCCGTCCTGCTGCCCCCTCCGTCTCTTCACATAGCGGCAGAGGGATATTGTCGCATTTATCCTCGAGGCTGGAGGGGAGCTTCTGAGAAACAACGGCAAACAGAAAACATGTCAGAGCGTAAGCGTATAACATCGATACACTTTACGACCGGTGAAGCAATCCTGCTCTACTTTGTAACATTACCTAAGTGGAGTGCCAGCCATTATTGGGCTGTATGGCCAAACCTTTTATCTAAAGCCACATAATATAATAATGTGATACTTTATTGATCCTCACAAGGAAAACAGTATTTTTTATATTTTTGTATTGCCCTTGTTGATAAAGGGGTCAGAGGTCAATGCCAGCTGACGGGGAACACCCGAGGACCTGCTGGAGCTTCTGTGTTGTGATCAAGTTAGCCATGGAGCCTCATGGGAGAATCTTTGAAGCCCCGATCCAGACTCAGATGATAGTGGTTTTGATGTGGCCAAATGAAGCCCTAGTTCAAGGTGATTGAATTACCTGAGGCGATAATCCAATCCATCAAGTTAGCACTTACAAATTTGGTTAAAATGTAACCTGTGATGTAAAATGTTGGGAAGGCTTCTATGAAAACATTATGAGACAAAACTACTAAATGTGTTTCTTCTTTGTTTTGTTCACATGAATGAATGGAATACAAAGTGGTTAAGGTATTACCTGTAAACACGATGCTGTCTGAAGCCTATGACCGACAGGTAAGGGATGATGTAAAGTGAAATGGAATGGAACGTAATGACGGATTTCTTTGGTCCATCATTTGGGGCAGTGGTACGAGCTGTAAAAACAACACTGATGACATTTGATGGTCATACATTTCAACACTTAGTGTTTCAGTCCACCAGCCAAAGCCTAATATTCACTCTCCTTTTAGCTCTGTTTTTGGTCTCCACCAAGTAAATGCTCCACTACAGCAAAGGCTCGGCTCGGCTGACTGAATTTGAATCACTGTACAAAAAATATTGATTAGCGCATCTTTAAAAGGTTTTGGAAAATACTTTTTGTCGCTAACTTTTACATTTTTTTAATCGGGTACATAACCCTCCTGTAAAATAGCAATTTGGTGTGAATACACCACATATTGTATAAAGAAAAACACGTAAGATATATTTTGTTAAACAGTGATTATCAAGCTTGCTGTTTCCAGTTTAAACATTTATGGAAGCTAAAGCGGTCTCAGCTACATTCACTAACATAACGGTTGTCTCAATCTCCAAGTGTGTAAATGTATTTCACCCATGCGTGCTTCGTGGATGTGGCTCGGCATGGCTCGGCATGGCCTCAGGTAAACGCTGTTCGCTCTGTCAGCACTTTCGCTGCAGTTAGCGCCGTTAGCACCGTTAGCTGCTAGCCACCGGCTCAGCCGTTGCCCTGTTGAGAGGCGATAGCAATGCTCCCAGTCTCGTTTATAGTACCTAAAGGGTTAAACTTCACCAGGAAGGGGTGAACAGGGTTAGGGCAAACCTAAAAATGCAACAAAGCATAGCTTTTCACTATAATTTGCAAAAAAATAAAAAAGAAAGAAAGAAAAACATGGTGTGATCACAGTTTTTGGTTGACACCATAACCTTTTGCAATAAGCAAGCACACTCTCCTAACTTGCTTGTTGTAATGCAAGTGGGTGAATGTTCTCTTCCAACAGATGAAACTTTGCCATCGCTACATTACTGTGGTGTCTTCAGTCAGAGGAATGCAGGGCCGTCCCCACGTGACCCGCTGCACGAGAGCGGCAACGTAACAATAATGCAATAACGATAATGTAACAAGGTAATAACTAGAGCGGCTGAATTGTTCCCTGGGCGAGGGAGCGGAGGGGAAATGATCATAACATGGTTTGGGATCCCTCAGGATCTGTTGCAACTGACATGAGAGCGTCTGAGAGGGCAATCATCACCGGATACGGTTACTCGGACCAAATGTTACACGCGGCCACGGCATCGAGTCGACGCACGCCACGCTGGGCGCGTGCCCACGGCCCTCTCCCGCCTTCACGTACACAAAAACACATGTGGAGGTTTATAGAGCGTCTTGGAGGTGAAAGTGAATGCTCCATTAGAGGGAAAACAAACAGAAAAAGGCGGTACACAAACCCTTTCTCACAAACTCTCCCGATTGAAGATTAAATTATAGCCTTTACAATGTTCTCACCTTGAAATATGTTACGGCCTGAAAAGGATTACTCACTTTGCAATATAGGGACATAGACACACACACACACGGTTTTCTGTGATCGTGAAATACAGCAAAACTGGAAATTAATTTAAAAAGTAACTTGGATTCAAAAACATGAGGGTCTTTGAAATGTGCATTGGATTCGGCAGAGAATATTGCAATAGCACAGTGTGTATTAATAATAATACTTCAACACACAATTGCGCACACACACAATCGCGCGCACACACACACACACACACACACACTTTCTTTTCAAAAGCTATTGTGGAATTTGCGAGGGGAAAAAAATAAATAAAAAATGAACCTTTTCATTCACTCCGTAACTGTGCTTTCTGTTTCGGTCCATGTTGGGGTCAGCGCCAATTCAGAAAGCTTTTACACTGCTGTTTCTGACAGTCTTTAGCAATTTAGCAAAAAAAGGAAAATTGTTGAGCAGGGTCCACTTGTCCTGTTGTGCAGGACAAATTGGAACCAATCTGACCCCAATATTTGTTTTGTTGGAAACGCATTCTCCTTTGAGGGGCAAAAAACATAATAAAAAAATGCAGCTGCATTCAGGGGTTGAACGATTTATTGAATATAATGCTTTGAGACATAGATACATAATGGTGAGCGTGTTGTCAGCTTGAAATTGCCTTGAAAGTAGAACACAACATACATTTAATGTATGCAGTCAATTGTTTTTATTTGTCTTACATTTCTTTTCCCGTATGTAATGTTTTAAACCACAAAAGCAGAGCGGTTACATGAAGTTGAAAAACCACAAGATAGCGAGTGGCTGCTGAGTCACGCCTTTATATGACTTCATATGACTTCATATGACTTACAGTGGGAATACAACAGGGCTTTGGTCACATAGTTCAAAAGGTGCCTCCACACATGGAGAGCCAATCCGGAACGTTAAGACGACTGGAGCTCGGCATCCCAGTGTGACGTACTGGGAGCTGCTCGTCCTGTTAAAAAGGCCTTTAGGAATGACGAGAGCGGAGAGGGGGAATAAAAGAGCTGGGAGAGTAAGAAGGAACAAGAGTATCAAAATATACAATAAATACAGTGAAACAGGTTTTTTTTATGGATTAAGAGACACAAGCGTTGCTCATCTTTGTGACGACAACGCAGGGCGACGGCAGTCATGACAGAATGACCCCTACGACCTCATGAAACAATACCAGTGGCTATCTTAGCTCATAGATGCCGTAGGACTGTGTCGCGATGCCAAATCTACGAGACAAAGTCATTTGGTGTCACACAAGTCAGAAGTACGGAAGCCCTGAAAGGTCAGTGAAAAAGAAAAAGGGAAGGAAATCTGTGATCCATTTCTCTCCTGTGTTCAGGACTTGAGAGCAGGAGAAGAAAAGTTCATCTGTTTTTACCTGTTCTTTAGTCATAAACACAGGAGAAAACATTTAGATCACTCGGGTCAACATATTTTCTCTTTTTCTTCCCGCATGCCCTCAGGGCTTCCATAAAATTGGCTCGGCAGGAATGGAAATAAAATACAGACTTGTGCGTGGTACAATATCCAACGGGGGACAAAAACGTGATGCGTGCATTCAGATAAAAACAAAGGCATATCTTTAAGCTCCAACATGTGGTCCGTGGTATAAAGGGCTCCCTCCTGCCACAGCCGGGGCTCAGTCTACGTTCCTGTACCGGGTGAAGAGGTTGTAGAGGACGCGCAAGGTCGATTTAAGGTCGCAGTTCACGATATCTGGGAGAAAAACAAACGGAGAGATGAGTTGTACAGAGACATGCATCCAGGGGGAAAAACAAGTGCAAAGTAAACGGCTTTTTAGAGCTACAAACTAAACGATATGACTGTACTGTGATGAAACGCATCAATACTGGTGTTAATATTAACATTTATTATCAAATTTATTAAAATTAGTTCAAGAAAATGGCTCAAAACTACCGTTTAGTATGATCCAGATCTCAGATACATTTCAGCGTTTGGGACTGATCTACATCATGACACGAACCCCCCCCCCCCACCACCACCACTAATCTAACCTTCTTTTGACAACATAAACACAAACAGCACAAACCTCAAAAGTCAAAAATAAGCTTTGCCAAATTTAGGCCACAGCTGTTACTTCAATGAGTCAGATAGAGACAGTCAGGGCCACAAGTATTTGGACTATGACACAATTTTTCTAATTTAGCCTATTTACACGACTGCAATGGATTTTAAATAAAGCAGTCAATATGTGGTTGAAATGGAGATGAATATGACAAAGTTATGGCATTAACTGTTTAGGAATTTTCACATTTTTAGAGGCTCAAAAGTAATTGGGCAAACTAACATAATAGTGAATATAATGATAATTTTTAATACTTGGGAAGAAAATCCTTTGCAGTCAATGATTGCCTGACGTCTTCCACCTATATATATATATATATATACATATATATATATATATATATACACATATATATATATATATATACACATATATACATACATATATACATACATACATATATACATACATATATACATATACATATATACATATACATACACATATACATATATATATACATATACATATACATATATATACATATATATATACATATATACATATATATAT
>JACSYO010002124.1:0-114234 GCA_016806645.1 Ophiodon elongatus
ATATATACACATATATATATACATATATATATATATGTGTGTGTATGTATATGTGTATATATATCAGGCGAATCTCTGAGAAAAGTCACTCCGCACGATTTCCGATCAGGCCGCGTCTTGATGTATTTTTTTTTTTTATGTGTTGGCAACGCTGTGGGACTAGATACTCGCCAAAGTTTTGTACGGAAGAAGGAGAATAAGAAGCTGATGATGATGAAACTCGCAGGAGTTTAGTCTGTGTGCTGTTGCACAAGGCTTTGGAGCCTTGTGCTTTCAGCCACACAGAACTAGAAAATGTAACTCAGTACAGCCCTAAAAAATACATACACTGAAAAACATCTTATTTATGAACAAATATTTATTGAAACTAGCAGAATGTTGATTCAGCAGTAGGCTAATTATTATTAATATAGTTTTTGTTAAGGCATGATGTATTCAGTAATGATGTAATGCTCTGGTATTAATTTCAAAGGCTTCATGACGAAGTGGTGAAACATCAATGCTCTTGTTTTGCTTTCAGGGCTGCCTGCTGAATCTGCCAGCGTGTGGTCCATGGAGAAAATGAAGGCTTACTTCAGCGTAATTAAACGCTTGCAGCCTCAGCTGTCTGAGGAGGCCAACATCATCTTGACACGTTACTACCAGCTGCAGAGACAGAGTGATGGCCGTAACCCTGCCCGCACCACCATCCGCATGCTGGAGAGTCTAAGCAGACTGGCTGAAGGTGAGGATGGAACTTTGACTTCATCTCAGTTAAATTTAATACATCTTATCAATTTAAATCTTAAGTTGGTCAACGTCGAGTTGACCAACTTTTGAAGCTGATTTATTGGTTGTGGTCCGTTCTCATTCTTGCCCAATGATGAACTCATAAAGTGCAATTTTAAGTTACCCTCAAAATATAAAAATAAAAAAATGAGAATGAATGTTTTTGTAGGTAAGGTATAGAAACTACACCGATATATTGACTTAAATACCGATGGAATCGCTTCTTTAAATTTAGCTACAGCACTGTCAGATAGACATCTGGTGTAGAAACTTTTGCCTAACAGCGTACACTGGTAGTAAGAATTTAAAAGTTATTCGTCTGATAAAAGAGGGTTCTGTGGAAAGACTATTAAATGTTCAGTTTCAATGCCATATGCCAGGACAAGGTTGAGGGTTTGTGGTAAAAACAGTGAGTGGGTTTCTGTACACTCTGACGCTCTGAAGCTAATCAAATCTAATAATCAGATACATTTTCTTTAAATGTAATAGCAAACATTGTCTTAGGGCAAATCAAAATGTGAATGAATTGAGTTGTGTATAAATAGCAGAAGCTCTTACCACTCACAGGATTATTTAAAAACATTTTTTAACCTTGCAGCCCACGCCAGGCTCATGTACAGACAGACAGTGACCATAGAGGATGCTGTCATGGCTGTCTCTGTCATGGAGTGTTCAATGCAGGTAAGAAGAAAACAAAATGACTACTTTGCTACAAGAATATTGATCACAAAAATGAGTTTACCAATATCTTTTTGTTTGTTTCTTAATATTGGTGTTATAACTTATGCCAGTGATGTATTTTGTCCATTATGTAACAATGTTCAGTTTTAATTTGACAAAGACACAGATGGGCAATAGTACAATATACATTATACCGTATACTTATCCATATTTTTAGATGATATGAAATTAAACTTAGATATACTTTTACCAGGCCCCTTCCCTTTGTACTCTCTTTACTGTGTTGTAGATGTCATTTTAAATGGATACAAAATGTGCTATTTTTGCCCATCAGTCTACACTTAATAACACATAATAATAAAGTCAAAACAAATTTACTAAATTATCAAAAACTGGCTACTTGAACTTTAACAGGAAATAGATTGGTGATGTGTATTGTTAACTGTGCTGAAAATCTGTGCCATCAAAGACTGGAGACGGCACAGCTTATTCTATCCCCTGAAGCATCAGCATCCAGTACAGTGTCAGTGCCTACTCAGCCCTCAGATATAATCAGTAAGGCTCTCACCAGCTGCTCAGAGAAATCCCTTCAACAAATCCTGACATTACAATCAGTGTTGCACCAACAACAAAATAAATAGACCGTAAGAGTTTGTATGTGCTGTTGCATTTTTATGCTAATTACTTGATGCTGAGACAGGATGAAAACTAGGGAGTCAATGCAATATCAGCTTTATGGATGCAACCATTTTATATACTGCAGCACTTCTCATGTATGATTTTCATATCTGTTTTTATTTATTTAAATATATTTCCCTGTTAGCAGCCTATTTCGACTTTTTGGATCCACACCATGTCAAATTAGAGTTTACGTGAATCTTTGTGCAACCTTATACTGTATGTAGCAAATTCTGATTATTCATCTGGTGCAGTTCCTTTATGATATGAAATGCAGTGCACATTGTACTGCTTTGGGAGTCACTGCATCCAGATAGAGTGGCCTGGTTGAAGGTCACTGCGATGTACAGGATACATCACAGTTGGGTGTGGTCACATGTTCTACTGATCCAAACTGTCCTGCTGTGGTCAGAAGTTCAACCTGTAGAGGCCACACAGAGTGACAGCTTACTCATTAAGTTCAGCAGAAATATTGAATTGATTAATATTCGACGAATTATTGTGATACGTTTTGGCATTGACACTTGTGACTATTAACCATTTGGCCCATTTTCTACCATTTTCTACCATTATGCTGCAGCCTGTGCTTTTGCGGCAGTCTGTAACTCCACTATGCACTCGTCTTTCAGGGCGGTGCTCTGCTGGGGAATGTGAATGCATTACTTACCTCATTCCCCGATGACCCCGGCCAGCAGTATCAGATTCAGTGTCAGATATTGCTGGAAGGGCTGAACCTGCCACTGCTCCTTCAGAAGGAGATGGACAGACAGACCAGGTGAGTAACTGATGGCTTTTGTTGAGTCAGTTAAAGTCTTGCCTCCCATGTTTCAGCTACAGCCACACAAATCGTCCACACCAGCGTTTTAGCACCGATTCAGAAATAATCTCCATCCATACTAAAACTCCTGAAAACGCATATCACATGATCACGTACACTAGGCATGAGCGTGCGGGTGTCTACTCTGCAGATGGTTCCTTAGAAAATACTAAGGAGGAACAACGGCAATGGCATAAAGCAAGCCCAGAGATTTCTTTGCTTGGACTGACAATATTACTGATAGTGACACCTGAGTATAAGGCGGTCAAGGCGACAGAAATCATAGATTGGGAGTTGTTGCAAAGCAAAAGGTACGTGATAGGGTCGTGAAGAATCAGGGAAGGATACCTGTATTTGTTTTTTAGTTTGGTACGGGATGTTCCGTTCGGTATGCGCCATCCTTCCGGTATGTCATGTGACACAAACGGCTGTTTCTATCTACTACTCACACATGCGGAACAGAAATTCTGGAGTGTGAGTTTTACCTGGAAGGTTTTGGCAGTGCACCAGTTGCTGTCAGCTATCGCGGCGCTGTAGCATGGTAGTTGGTTATCATGGACTATGATTTGTGTCAAACTTTAAACCGACAGTTAAACTAAAGTCAGATTTATCTGTGGAGACACTTCAAACATTTAATTTACGACGGAATCACCAGAATGTGTCGATTAGTGGAACAAAACCAAAAGGTATTGGACGGCGAGTCCTTCTCTCCAAAGCATTCAGACTAAGCCAAAGTAACTACTGCAAGAGTATCGCTGCGTATATTTGACCACACTTCATCGTAGATAATACAGATTTAAAACATGGTTGAGCCCCGCCACAATGTGAGTTCACATGTGCATTTAGTCAGTCTGTTGTGCTGCTCTCTATAAGCAAGCATAAGCTACAGCCAAGTTCAGGAATTATCAACAGGTCAGAGTCTGATGATGGAGCATTGCAGAATCAGAAATACTTTACATTTACAATACATACATTTGTTATTTATTTTTGTTACTTATTTATTATTGACATTATGCCAGTATTTGAGTGACTTAATTGTTAAAGTATGAATATGGCAAATGAGTAACTTTTGTATGTTTAATCATTTTCAAAAGAAATGAACAAAAAAAGTTATTTTCTGCATTTCTTTGTTTTTTGTATTATACTAAAGATTTACCAAACAGTGAATATTGTGTACCGTTACACCCCTACTGACAACCAATCAGAAGTGAGTACAAACTAAGCAATCCCAGAGTTTTCAAACTAAAACCTTTTCAGAATTCTCCGTTTCAGGAGTTTAAATATAGCAAAATATCTTGTTTTAAAACTAAAATGTCTTATGGTGGATGTAGCTTAAGATGTGGCTCATGTTATTTTTCTTTCTGTCAAGAAATCACATAAAAGCAATGAACCTCGTAATCCTACGATGTATTGTCCATGTAACCAGATCTATGCCACCAAACCACTGTTTTTAAAACCATCAATACTGGGATGGACATTGTGGTTGTATTTTCTCTTAATACTTACACAGCAACCTGTGTTTCAGCGCTGTTGCAACGTTATCTTTAAAGTTTTTTAGGTAGGTTTTGGATGACCTTGGAGTTTTCAGACACATAATTGTACATGGATCAGGGTTTCCTCACACCAAAGAAGTTAATCTGCATTTTCTTTGTTCAATAGGCTGAAGAGCAACACCTCAGAGACCTCCCGCATTGACCCACCAACTGATCATTACCAACATCAACTCAGAGACACAAACTCCATCAACAAAACGCACTGCCATGACGTCACCAGTAACAAGAGTGATGTCACACTGGACAGTGGCTTGGACTGGTTCCACTCCATTACTTCATCACTGTCAACAGATGGTATGGCCTCATCCATAATTGTATCAGCTCCAGAAAACCTCAATAGAAAACCGAACTTCAGTTGGTCAGACATGTCTACAGCAACCAAACTGCCAAGCTCTCCAACTGAGAAGGACGTTCTAAGTAACACTAGCCCATCACTAAAGAATGTTGTTTCAAATCCGTTTGTAAGAATTATCTCTGATTCACAAGAAGAAAACATTAAAGAAAGAAGCTCTATAATCCAAAAGCAGATGAAGCAGTATGAGGGACAGAACAATAAAAAACATCCAGAGTCCTTGGGGTGTGTGTTTCAGAAAGTCTCAAAGAATCTGAGAGAGAGCGTGGTATCTAGAGATGCAAGTAAAGATGTGACTGATGTTTTGGATTCCCACACTAGTAGCTTACTGTCTTTAGCTAAGAAGAGCCCCTCAAATATCCTAATTCAGGGTAACCTGCCCCCTGGCAAAGGAAGAAGATTTGAGAAGGAAGACAAGAGGGCCCAGACTGGAGCTAATAACATCAGTACTGTACTAAAGGAAAAGATGGCAGCTGAAGCTGAAACGGGTAAAGAGCTGCATGCAAAGTTGTCGAGCTTTATATTCAAACCAAGGAAGCTGAGGCCTTCAGTCCATAACCACAGCCTCAACGCCAGCTCAGTCGGCAGCGCAGAGTTCCAAACTCATTGTAACCCGGGCAGTAGAGATCCTCACACCTACACAGAAAGCAGAATGAGTGAACCAAAACAAGTTAGTCATGATGACTCAGCCGACCCACTTACAGACATGGAGAAGAATAAAAGAAAGAAAAGACGGAACCAGTACCTAAATCTTTTGGAAGGCGGAAACAGAAGAAAGCAGGTGAGCTGTGTCAGTGAGGTGGGAGAGAGAAGATCTGAAACCATATCTCAAGGAAAAACTGTGTGTCAAGGACAAAGACCCAGAGTCCACACCAGTGATGAGACTAAAGTAAAATCAAACACTTTCGTCAATGATCAAGCACCTTTCAAATCAGGCCACACCAAGTCCACTGTGGCCTCTTCTACCCTGGCTAAACTTTCAAGATTCTCATTTACCTGCACAGCTGAAACCAAAGTGGAAACAAATCCTGCTACTGAAGTGGAAAAAAGGCCACTTCAAAGTGATGGGACTGAACACTCGAGAGCTAATTCTAAAGATGGCCAAGAGCAAATTTTAAGGAGCAAAGTAAAGGATACAGAGCTCACACCAGGACAGGGACATGAACAACTTACAGAGTCACCAACTAAAACAATGTCGAAATGCAAAGCACAGCCTTCTCATGCTTCAAACCAAAGTAAGAGTCTAGACATGGCGAATGATGGTCCTGTTGCCCATCAAAGTAGTGGCAATCTGAAGAAGAGACAGTGTTTTGAGCTGGGCCCTACACCAAGTAGTGTTGGTGCTCCCAAGAGTCCATTTTCAGGACTGTCTCTGTTTGACTCTGCTGAGTTAAGTAATGATGCTCTTGACACTGACTGGAACCAAGAGGTTTCAAAGAAAGCCAAAATGTGAAACAATGGTCTACTTTCACAATGTGTATGTGGACAACAATGCAATCAGGTGTTGCTGTGTGGCAAATCAATTGAATTATTTGCCTGATGTATAATTTAGTTACCTTCTGTAGTCTGAAAATAAAACTGTTATATCATTTGAGAAATTTAGGTGTAATTGTGTTTTCTTCTTCGTCCTCTTGTAGCTCAATAGGCTGGAGGGACTGAGCTACAGCAGCAGTGGATCTCAGGCAAATGAATAAGCTGCATATATATATATGTATATGTGTATATATATAAATCTATATATATGTATATATATATATATATGTATGTATATGTATATATGTATATATATACATATATATATATATACATCTATATATATATATATATATATATATAGATGTATATATATATATATGTATATGTATATATGTGTATATATATATATATATATATATACACATATATATATATATATACATGTATATATTATTATATGATATACATACATATATTATTATACATACATTATTATATACATGTATATATTATATATACATACATATATATGTGTGTATATATATTATATGTGTGTATTATTATATATATATATATATTATTATTATACATATTATATATTATTAACATACGTATTACATATACACACACACATACACATACATATTACACACATATATACACAACACATTATATATATACATATATATTATTATTACATACATATTATTATATATATTGGATATATATATATGTATATACATACATATATACATACACTACATACACATTATGATACATATATATATATATATAATATATGTATATATGTATATATATATATATATATATATGCAGCTTATTCATTTCATAGTTACTGAAGTGATATTCAACCATGTCATTCAATCACTTGTCTTTGCTGGTATAAAGGCCTATTTGTCTCATGTGGACAGGTGTTTCATTTGTGCAGTACCAGAAGCTCCAGCTTTTCTCGCCAGATAACTGCTGAAACCATTTCCCTTTTTAACAGTGCATAAAACTGTAAGAGAGCCTGGTTCAACTCAATTTAGGTGATTTTAGGTTTTAATGTTACCACATCGTCTATTTAACGGTCCTGCTTAGTTTCTTCACTTTTCCAGCTTTTCAGTTTCAGTGTCTCCTTTATTTTTTATCTTCATCCTCCATGCTTAGCCCATCCAGTGAATCCAAATTCACAACAAATCTGACATTTTGTAACAATCTGTTTGGCATGATCACAGCTGTGTGTTTGTAGAGTATTTCACAACAACCTCGAATGCAGTCAATCATAATCAAGGCCCGAGACTTAGATGGACAGAAACAAAGCCAAGCACACCTGGCATGTTTTGGATTAACTCAGTGTTTCTCAAACTGTGGGGCGCACCCCTCTAGTGGGGCGCAGTGGTATTACAGGTGGGGCGCAGGAGGAAATGCAGAATATTTTTATTTCAAGAACTTTATTGAGAACTTCACATATTACAAAAGTACAAAGTACACGGACATAAAACTTATGCTGTGTTCACACCAAAAGCGTTGCGAATTTTCGCGCCACTTGAGTTTACTCGCCGGACTACTCATAATATTATCCGAAGCCGCACACAGCTTCTCCAGGATCTGGATGAAGCCGCTTCCAGTCTATCAACTTCTCCTCCATTGTTTCTGATTCAAGGCAAGACGTCAGTGATGACGGGCGGAGCTTCTCAACGCTGATTGGCTTTAAAGACAAAGCGTCACGCAAATGAGGCAAATTGTTCACATTGCGTCATTCGCGCCGCCTGGCGGAGCTTCATGTTATTCGCATCGATTCGCGTCTGTGCATTGACTTTGTATATAATCTACTCGTGCGAAAAATTCGCAACGCTTTTGATATGAACACAGCAGTCATTAATAAATACATGGCGAAATGCCTGTACTTCCGGGTAAATGTTTACGTTACGCCGTTAACAGGTTACGGTTGTGCATGCAAGGCCAAGATCCTTGGCGACTCACGGGCGTTCTGCTTCCCGTCACCACATCCTACCTCTGTGATATCGGGTGCTCTGCTGTTGCCTCTCTCCAAACAAAGTACAGATCTGAGCTCAACATTGAGCACGGATTGAGAGAGGCCGTATCAAGTCTGACCCCCCGTTTTTTAAAAGATTTGTAGTGGAAAGCAGGCTCACTGCAGCCGCTAATACTGAGACAACTTGATGGCTCACACATATCTGACCTCATTTGGTTTGGTTTTGCACAGGTTGCACGTTATTGTGTTTTTAAAATATATGCAGTGTAAAACTCAGTAAAACTCTTTATTGTAAAATATTTGAACTTGTTTTGTTTAGTTTTTCACAGGTTGCACTTTATTGTTATCTTGAAAATATAATTAGTGCAAAACAGGTTAATTACAGCCACAATAAGCTATGTTTTGCCAAATATTAGTTATTTTTTGCACAGATAGAACTTAATTTGCATTGTTCTAACAAAGTGATTGCACATTTTGTTTTTGTCTGATGGAGCAATCTGGTTTACTTGAAAGTGATTGCAATTTTCTTTATCTATTAGTTGAAAAAGCACAGATGGAGGAGTCACAAAATGTTGCTATTTCAATACAAATTCAACATGGACTATTTTGTTACAATTTTGTTGGGGCGGTGGGGCATGAACATTTTTCTTCCTCCTAAGTGGGGCGTGACAGAAAAAGTTTGAGAACCACTGGATTAACTGTACAATATATCAAGGGTCATGCGATAATCTGAAACACAATGTATCATTCACAACTTGGTGTAATACGGGAGCAGCTGCTGCTCTCTTGTACTATATTCTATGTATTACCCGTTTGTCCCCCCATATCTAGCAGCAGCACATTTCCTCAATGTTTCTCTTAGGCTGTGACAGATATCGTGTCACATTATGTCAGATAGGGTATGTCCTTTATCAGATATATGCATGATCGATTCGAAGCTTACCTGTTGCATTGTTTTTTGGCTTTCAGTTTCACACAGACCTAGACTTTGACTATACACTATAGTTGTTTGCATTTTCAATTATTTTTGTTTTATGAAACACTTCATATTTAATTCTCTAGATTAAATAAAGTCTTATCTTCGTAGTAATTGCAGACACCTTGGTGAATAAAAGATTAAATGGTAAATGGATCTGTACTTGTATAGCGCTTTTCTAGTCTTCTGATCACTCGAAGCGCTTTAATAGTACATAACATCATTCACCCATTCATACACTGATGGGAGGAGCTAAGGGGCCACCTGCCCATCAGGAGTAGCTACCATTCACACACCGTAGGCACAGCTACGGGAGCAATTTGGGGTCAAGTGTCTTGCCCAAGGACACATCGACATAGGCTAGCGGAGCCGGGGATCGAACAGCCGAGTGCTATGCTTTATCTTTGTAATGGTCTCTTTCACTTTTCAATCCACAACTGTAAGTTTGATGTCTGTGTTTCTTCTCTACTTCAGACAGTAGCCTTCAGCCATGGATGACTGGTCTTACATGTCCTCACTGCTAGACAAGGTCCAGTCTCACTCCACCGTGGTGAGAAAGATCTGGATGAGCATCCTCTTCCTGTTCAGGATCTTTGTCTTGGGTGCTGCTGCGGACAAAGTCTGGGAAGACGAAGTGTCAGTTCTACTGTGACACCCTGGAACCAGGATATGAACACGCCTGCTACAACTGGATGTTCCCAATATCCTATATTCACTACTGGGTTCTGCAGATCACCTTTGTGTCAACGCCCACCCTAGTCTATCTGGGCCATGCTGTCCACAGCATCCACAAAGAGAAGATGATGCTGGAGAGGCTACGGGACAGCACTAATGGAACTGTACAGAGGAAGCCCAAGTACACAGATAACAGAGAGAAGGTGAAGATAACAGGCATCCTCTTTTGCACTTACATGACCCAACTGGTCTTCAAGATCATCCTTGAAGTGGGTTTCAGTGTGGGCCAGTTCTACATCTTTGGCCCTGTATTCATGGTCCCCTACTTCCACTGTACCATGTCTCCACCTTGTGCCCGTTTAAGTGGTGCCCAGTGTTACATGTCCCGTCCCACAGAGAAAACTATTTGTCATCTTCATGCTTGTAGTTTCAGACATTTCAGTGCTCCTCAACATCATGGAGATAATCTACCTGCTCTGTAACAAGAGGAGAGCCACGAGGAATCTGCTTCAAGCTCAGCAGCAAGTGCTCAGTCCACAACAGTGTCCATCCAAACAAATGTGGGGGCCCTTGAGCAGCCAGTATGAAGGTACCACACTGTTGCCTCTAACAGCCCTCTGCAATGATGACAAACACATTGACTTTGTCAGTAAAGAGAAGGACACCTGATACATGAATATATAGCTACAGTACCAGTCAAAAGTTTGGACACACCTGGTATGTGTTTTTTTTCTTTCCTTCGATGACTATTTTAGAGACAAAAAGAGTATAATTCAGACACTAAATTTATTATTTACACAATAGTTTTGGCACCAAAAGAAGAAGAATTAGTTGAATAAAACGTGTGTTTAGTCAAAGTTCCCACAGTGTTACATGCCAGGGGAGAATACTGTTTTAACTATTTCCCCCCAAATATCCTTTGCTTTTGAATTTGCATAAATGACCCGAGCTCATTCTTGAAACACAACGGTGCATTTGGGCTCTAAATATGTTGAGCCCTCTGCAGTCTACTCAGTGGTGGGATTGAATAGTTTTACACTGTGATTTGTTTGTCCATATTCTGTCCATCTGATATTCATTGATTCAATTCTAATACTGCTAACCCTATACTAACCTTCTATTTCTATTGTGAAGTTTTAAGAATAGCTGTTAATATGAACACACCTGTTAATATTCCATCTTTTTACAGGCATTTCTGTAAGGTGCCATCTGCCCATCAGGAGTAGCTAACATTCATACCACATTCACACACCATAGATACAGCTACGGGAGCAATTTGGGGTTAAGTGTCTTGCCCAAGGACACATGGACTAGCGGAGCCAGGGATCGAACCGCCGATCCTTTGATCGAAGGACGACCCTGCTCTGCCACAGACGCTCTATAATGTAATAAAGTACATTTACTCAAGTATTGCACTTAAGTAAAAAATTTGAGGTCTTTGTACTTTACTTGAATATTTCCCTTTTATGCAAAATTATACTTCAACTCCCCTACATCTGAAATATTGTACTTCTACTCCACTACATTTATCTGACAGCTTTAGTTACTAATTACCGTCTTCTACAGAGAAAACCATGAGTTGTGATAAACTAAGATTAAGGATTCATTTGTTTTTCGATTATAGACCCAACTTTATCTTATACTGGGGCTGCTATTTGTTCTAGATGCCACACACATTCCTCTACCACACGGGTATCAAACTCAAGGCCCGCGGGCCGAATCCGGCCCGCCACGTCATTTTATGTGGCCCGCGAGAGCTCGAAAGGAATATGATTGTTTTAAAATTAAAGTCTATGCTGCTTTACAATGTAGTGACCATAAACTACATCTCCCAAAATGCATGTTGATTTTGTGACCCGCGAATGAACGGCATACAGAAATACAGAAAAACATACAGAAATTATTAAAAAGGAGACGCACTTTTTGACAAGCTTACCGTTATGCTGCGTTCACACCAAAAGTGTTGCGAATCTTCGCGTCGCTTTACTTGCGTGAGTTTCCTCTCCGGACTATTTGTGGTTATTTCGCTTCATCGCGCTAGAGGCGCCGGAGAGGGGGCGTGGCTTATCTCTGTGGAAATAGTAAATTTCTGGCATCCACCATAGCAGAAATAACCACTATTTTTGCTTTGTACATGTTATGGAAGTCCCACAAACGTGGGAACATCAGACGTCCTCGTGTCTGGGTTCATAACATCATCCGTCGCCGCTCACAGCTTCTCCAGGATCGGGATGACTGCCGCTTCCAGACTATTAACTTCTCGTCCATAGATTCTGATTCAACAACGGCATGACGTCAAGGATGGATGACGGGCGCTAAAGACACAGCGCCACGCAAATTTTTCGCATCGCGTCATTCTCGCTGCCCGGTGGAAATTCGCGTTATTCGCATCCATTCTTCGTTTGTAATCTACTCGCGCAAAAAATTCGCAACACGTTTGTTGTGAACGCAGCATAAAGGTATGTGAGCAGGTGAGCCCCAGACAACATCTGTCACACATGTTTTTAGCAGCTCACAATTATGTGTTGTACCAGAGTTATGTCCCTCTCAACTGTGACAAAAAAAAGCTTTGCACAAAGTTAATGTAGCTAATGTTGTCTGTTATTTTCTTTAAAAGTTTGATCTTTGATAGAGTAATGTGGGTTTCTTCAACCTAAATCAAAATGATTTATGTTATAATCACAGATACATTTGCTTCCATATATTATTACATTTATATAGATGCATGTACTATATTTTTACACTTGAATAAACAATAATCAAGTCATTTAACAATATGTTAGGGATTAGTTACATTAATAATTTTTTTGTTACAACCGGCCCTTTGAGGGCAACCATAATGCTGATGTGGCCCACGGTGAAAATGAGTTTGACACCCCTGCTCTAACAGGTAACAATGCTTTTCTGTATTGTAAAGATAAGACTTGACTGATCCCCAGAGTGGATTCACATAATTACAGCAGCACAAGAAACAATCTAAAGAGACAGGAAACATGTTTTAAAAAATTATTGTAGTGACTTTAACATATATCCATTTTATATCTTAAAGCCACTAGGGGGCGAACGGTAGAACTTTTTCAGATGCGTGTTATGCCACAAACAAATCACTGTCTGGCTCTGTGTCTCTTTCGAACTGTTGATCCATTTATTCCGCTGCTTGTGACACCATAGCATAAAATCAGCAATGTTCAATATACTTTTAATAAATTAATCTTACATGCTTGGTAACAGCACAACACAGGATACCACAAGACAGTAAGACACCACCACTTTGACACGACCAATTGACACGACCACGGTCAAAATCGGTTTGCTTCCGTCCACACTCACCTTATTCTCATTACCAGGCACTTACCTATATACCCTATCCTGTTAATGTGCCACCGTGTGTTCAATGTAGGAACTGCATGTCCAAACTCACCCTGTGTTTCCCTCAAAGATAAAAGAAAGTAACAAAAATACATTATGGCTCCAACACACCGGCCCCTAATTGTTAATGGCAGGAGGGCATAAACAATTAAATACATATTTATATAATGGAGCCAATAAATCCATAATTAAATGAACAAACAAAACAAATAAAAAAAACAAAAATTCCCCTATGGGTAAGAGGTTACGAATAACTTAAGTTTCGGCTTCTTGTAGAAGGGAAAGTTTGGTCACTGGCCTGTCCAGCGTGCTAGTCTTGGTTTGTACTTGTCAAACTCTGTCCCCTTAACGCAACTTTAATTTGATGCATTTCCTGTTCCAATTTGTTGCCATTCCTGTCTGTATCCTCATGACTCATTTGTTTCCTTTTTTGACTCATTTCCAGTAGAGTTTCTTATTTTCAGAATCCATGCAACTGACCTCTTCAACCTTTCCCAGTTAGAAAAGTATGTTATCAGTTGATGGGTGGCATTTGGGATATCTTCAACAATCACTGTATCCTTGAAGGGGACCATTAATAACCCACCCCAATAGGGTCTTAATGGCATAAGGTCTGTTTCCCTGGCTGTTGATTACCCCACAGCTCAAGCATTTTGGAGGCGTTGGTACCTATCAACAACACCACGTTAGCTTGAATACTAGGAACACTAACACCTTCCAAGTATGGCCACTTTGCCAAATCCTCTTTTTTATAAGGTTATCAGTGGTTACAGGCATCTTCTTCTGGATATAGACCTTTGGTAAATCATAGAATATTTTCCCGGTGAGACTTGAAATCTCCAAATCAGTCAACATGTAGCTGAAAACTGTTGCTCCTGAGCCCATGGTTTTTAAATGGATTTGGCTTTTCCTTCCATTCAGATTAAGCCTCCTCATCAGGTTTTCAGAATAAAATGTCGCTGTACTACCTTGATCTAGAAAAGCATATGTCTGTATGACTTTGTCTCCCTTATTAGATTTCACCTGTATTGGTAAGATGGGTTGAATCCCATCACTGTTACCGGCCCCTGTATGACCACATGCTTTTAGAGAGACGTGCGCTACTCAATGATGTTTCCTTTGAGTTTCTTGTTGACTACTTCTTCCCTTTGGTGGATGTAAAGAACACTGAGATGGTTTAGGCTGCACACCTTGCAAGTCAAGCACTTATCACAATCCTTGTTCATATGCCCAATGCGAATGCAACCGAAACAGATTACATTTTCCTTCAGAAAGTTAATCTTGTCCCTATGTGTCTTCTCTTCCAATCGTGGACACATCTCCAGTGTGGGACTTCGAGAGCAACACAAACAAAAGCTAGTATTCTTTACAGATGAACTACTTTGTCGTTTGTCATGATTTAACCTTCTGGCTTCCTCAATGACAGGGGTTTAAACAGTAACAGAAGTTGCAAAGCTGTTTCCTTTGAATCTTGGCTTCAATTCTGATTTGAGCCCGTTGATATTTTTGCTTACTGTATGAAGTTGTGTATTCTGAATGTCTCCAAAGATTGAGAGATTTTCCATCCTCAGGCTTCACTACAGGCCAGCAGAGGGCTTTCTCCATATATGCTGCAGTAACTTTGTGTTCATTCCCAAAGTGTTCCTGTAGCAGATCCTTCGCTGTAGCATAGCCTCTGTCTGGAGCCATGTGCTGACAGCTACGCACTAGCTCTTTTGGTTGACCTCTTGTGTACTTATCCAAAAAATACAGACAGTCTCCTCTGTTGCTTACTTTACTCTCCACACAATGTTCAAAGGCTCTGATAAATGTTCTGTACTGCAGAGGATCCCCATCAAAACATGGAAATTATCTTGGTGGCAGTAACTGAGGTTTGTTGTTGGATAAGCAATGTTGTTATTTCATTTTGCCTTTGCAGTAGGTTGCAGATAACTGATGCTTCATTTCCTTTATGAGAGAGTTGAGACTGAATGACACCTGGATTTGTTAGCTACACGTGAGGATGATCCAAGAGAGGTTTGCGTAATGCATTTTCAGGTTTCAGTTGACAGACCTTACTGTTGTCTTGTGTTGCATTCCTATATGCAAACTGTTGTTGTCGTTTTATAGGTGGTTGTTGCGGGTCCACATGCATTGGCTGATATGCTTTAGCATGTCGGCTGAGCGTGGGAGAGAGGTCCTTTAACTTTGCTCCTTTTTCAAAGTATGATTCCATTCCATTTGATTGTGTATTGGAGCGAGCTTGGTGACCAGAGACCTTAAATACTGCTAATTTAGCAGCAAAGGCTGCCAGTTCTGTGTCAACCTCCAGTCTTTCCTTTCTTTTTCTCAGCAACTCAGCTTGCTCCTCCAGCTTGTACTTCTCCTTTAAGGCTGTAGCGCGAACTTCAAGCGCTGCTCTCTCTGCCTCTATCTGAATCCGTACAGATGAAGAAGATTTGCTGGTTCTTGACAACCACGGTCAAAAACTGTTTGCTTCCGTCCACACACACACCTTGTTCTCATTACCAGGCACTTACATATATGCCCTATCCTGTTAATGTGCCACCCTGTGTTCAATGTAGGAACTGCATGTCCAAACTCACCCTGTGTTTCCCTCAAAGATAAAAGAAAGCAACAAAAATACAATATGGCTCCAACAATGATCATAATGAATAGATAAAACAAAATAAGTCATTACGGTTCTCTATAAGATATTCAGAGCATTAATGTCAACTGAGTAGAGAATAAGGTCACTCTACCTCAATAGCAGATACAAAATACAGCTGGCTGTTGTCACTAAACCTGTTGTACTGTATGATGGAAGTGGGCACAAACGAGTACCTAAGGAACTCTATCTTGCACTTCCACAAAGCCAGCCTTTGAAGAACTGAAAAGTCCAGGCTTTTTACTGACAATCAAATCAATATTACTCAGTTATCCACGTATGGATAACATGGCATGGTATTTCTTATTTAACTGTCATGCAGAGATATATTTTATTATATTCATACTCTTATAAAGCAGTGTAGTCTTCATTAAAGTGTGTTGAGGAGGTGAAGGCGCGTAAGGTAGATAGGATGGCACTCATACTGGTGTGTCAGTAAAAACACTCCAGGCAATCAGATTCACAGATACCCCATTATTCTCTTTGTCCAGTACATGTACCTTGCCAACTTGAATGCACTTCAGTAGTATGTGTGGTCTACAATAATACAAAGGAATACATTTACCTGTTCATTAGATACAATAAACGCATTGCTGTGCTTTCATAAGCATTACCAAACTGTTGCCAAAATATATCACAAGATGGTACCTATAATACATGATGAAATTCTTGCCAAATACTATTTAAAGGATAGGCTCCTGTTTGTACATTGGAACTGTTTTTGCTCTCCCTAATCATTAAACCCTTCCTCTTGTCCATACTAGCTGTGAAGAATTCCCTGTGTTAACATTCAAACTACCAGAATTCTATAACTATTAGAATGGCCATTTCTAATGGCTATTCTGACCGTTTCTACATTATCTGCATATAATTTAAATAATCACTGTAATATCTAATAATAAATGGATCTGTAATGTAGCCTCGCTCAATGACCCACCCACAACACGGCAACACAGCACGTTAAGAGCAATACCCTATCGACACTGAAGGCCATGATGGGGTGGGAAGGGATGGCAGAGAGCCTTTGGTTTTAGGCCACAGAGTGCCGACCTCATGTCGGTAGTTTTATAAGCACAGGCGGAGACCTCTAACTAGGGGTCCTGTCTCTGTCTCAGTGGGGCTCCTGGAATTACAGAGCCATAAGAGTTGCGTTTTTTGTTTGTTACATAGACCTACACATAACATACTTAACTTATAAAGAGCAACTCGTGGGTTAGAGTCCCTAGTGAATCATCCATCATCCATCCATCCATTTTCCTCCGCTTATCCGGGGTCGGGTCGCGGTGGCAGCAGGCCTAGCAGGCCGACCCAGGCTTCCCTCTCACCCGCAACACGTTCCAGCTCGTTCTGAGGGATCCCGAGGCGTTCCCAGGCCAGCTGGGAGATATAATCCCTCCAGCGTGTCCTGGGTCTTCCCCGGGGCCTCCTACCAGTTGGGCGTGCCTGGAAAACCTCTAACGGGACGCGTCCAGGAGGCATCCTGATCAGATGCCCGAACCACCTCAGCTGACTCCTTTCGATACGAAGGAGTAGCACCTCAACTCCAAGTTCCCTCCGGATGTCCGAGCTCCTTACCCTATCTCTAAGGCTGAGCCCGGCCACCCTACGGAGAAAACTCATTTCGGCCGCTTGTATCCGAGACCTCGTTCTTTCGGTCACGACCCAGAGTTCGTGACCATAGGTGAGTGTCGGAACGTAGACCGCCCAGTAAATTGAGAGCTTTGCCTTCCGGCTCAGCTCCCTCTTCACCAAGACGGTCCGGTGCAGCGCCTGTTTTACTGCTGCAGCCGCACCGATCCGCCGGTCGATCTCCCGCTCCATCTTACCCTCACTCGTGAACAAGACCCCGAGATACTTGAACTCCTTCGCTTGCGGCAGGCACTGCTTCCCAACCGGAGGGAGCAATCCACCGGTTTCCGGCAGAGCACCATGGCCTCGGATTTGGATGTGCTTACCCTCATCCCCGCCGCGTCACACTCGGCTGCAAATCGCCCCAGTGAATGCTGGAGGGCATGGTCCGAAGAGGCTAACAGGACCACATCATCTGCGAACAGCAGAGAGGCGATCCCGAGACCCCCAAACCCGACGTTCTCCTCCCCCCGGCTACACCTAGATATCCTGTCCATGAAAGTCACGAACAGGACCGGTGATAAAGGGCAGCCCTGGCGGAGGCCAACAACCACCGGGAACGCGTCTGACTTATTGCCGAGAATACGAACACAGCTCCTACTGCAGTCGTACAGAGACTGGATGGCCCGTTATAACAGGTCCGGCACCCCATACTACCGCAGCACCCCCCACAAAAACCCCCGAGGGACCCGGTCGAAGGCCTTCTCCAAGTCCACAAAACACATGTAGACTGGTTGGGCAAACTCCCAGAGCCCCTCCAGTAGTCTTGTGAGGGTAAAGAGCTGGTCCACTGTTCCACGACCGGGACGGAATCCGCACTGCTCCTCTTGAATCCGAGGTTCGACAATCGGTCGGAGACTCCTTTCCAGAACCCTGGCATACACTTTCCCCGGGAGGCTGAGTAGTGTGATACCCCGATAATTCGAGCACACTCTCCGGTCCCCCTTTTTGAAAATGGCAACCACCACCCCGGTCTGCCAGTCCATGGGCACTGTTCCCGACCCCCATGCGACATTGAAAAGGCGTGTCAGCAAAGACAGCCCAACAACGTCCAGCGCCTTCAGCATCTCAGGGCGAATCTCATCCACCCCCGGCGCCTTGCCACCAAGGAGCTTATTGACTACCTTAGTGGCCTCTGCCAAGGATATGGATGCGACCCCCCCCAAGTCTTCAGGCGCTGCCTCCTCTCTAGAGGACATGTTGGCCAGGTTTAGGAGTTCCTCAAAGTGCTCTTTCCACCGCCCGACGATGTCCCCCATCCGGGTCAGCAGTCCCCCCCCCGTGCTGAGCACAGCCTGGGGTAAGCCCTGCTTTCCCTTCCTGAGCCGTCGGATGGTTTGCCAGAACTTCCTTGAGGCCAACCGAAAGTCCTTCTCCATGGCCTCCCCGAACTCCTCCCATGCCCGAGTTTTAGCGTCCGCGACCACCACAGCTGCAGCCCTTTTGGCCTGCCGGTACCTCTCAACTGTTTCAGGAGACCCCCGAGCCAACCAGGCCCGAAAGGCCTCCTTCTTCAGTTTGACGGCTTCCCTCACCCCCGGTGTCCACCACCGGGTTCTCGGGTTACCGCCACGACAGGCACCGGTGACCTTCCGACCACAGCTCCTAGCGGCCGCGTCCACAATAGAGGCTTTGAACATGGTCCACTCGGATTCCATGTCCCCAGCCTCCTTGGGATGTGTGAGAAGTTCTTCCGGAGGTGGGAGTTGAAGACCTCCCGGACAGGATCCTCCACCAGACGTTCCCAGTTCACCCTCACTACACGTTTGGGCTTGCCGGGTCTCTCCAGCCGATTCCCCTGCCATCTGATCCAACTCACCACCAGGTGGTGATCAGTTGACAGTTCTGCTCCTCTCTTCACCCGAGTGTCCAAGACATACGGCCGCAGATCAGATGAAACGATTACAAAATCGATCATTGATCTACGGCCTAAGGTGTTCTGGTACCAGGTACACTTATGAGCCACCCTATGTTCGAACATGGTGTTCGTTATGGACAAACCGTGGCTAGCACAGAAGTCCAACAGCGAGACACCACTCGGGTTCAGATCAGGCAAGCCGTTCCTCCCAATCACCCCCTGCCAGGTTTCTCTGTCGTTGCCCACGTGAGCGTTGAAGTCTCCCAGGAGAACTATGGAGTCAGCAGGAAGCGCCCTTTCCAGGACCCCTCCCACCGACTCCAAGAAGGCCGGATACTCTGAACTGCTGTTCGGTGCATAGGCACAAACAACAGTCAGAGCCTTACTCCCCGCAACCCGCAGGCGCAGGGAGACGACCCTCTCGGCTCCCCGGGTAGAACTCCAACACGTCGGCGCTCAGCCGGGGGCTCGTGAGTATCCCCACTCCCGCCCGGCGCCTCTCACCCTGGGCAACTCCAGAAAAGGACAAAGTCCAACCTTTCTCCTGGAGCTTGGTTCCAGAGCCAGTGCTGTGCGTGGAGGTGAGGCCAACTATATCTAGCTGGTACCGCTCCACCTCCCGCACCAGCTCCGGCTCTTTCCCCGCTAGCGAGGTGACGTTCCACGTCCCTAGAGCTAGTCAGTTTCCCTGGTCCGGGCGAGGTGGCTATAGTCCGTGTGCTGCTGTTCATCGGGGTTTTTGAACCGCTCTTAGTCTGGACTCTCCCCTGCGACCTGTTTGTCTTGGGAGACCCTACCAGGGGCTGATGCCCCGAACAACATAGCTCCCAGGATCACTGAGCCACTCAAACTCCTCCACCACGTTAAGGTAGCGATTCACGGAGGAATCTGCCTAGTGAATCAATGAGTAGGAAAATGATCGAAAACTATATTTTCATAGAAAGTAAGCGACATGGGTGTATGGGAAGGAATAAATCAGTTTACCACGTACTGTGTTTTCCCTCACAGTGCCAGACCCCTGAGTCGAAGGACAAACATTAGTCGGAGCCCTATTGGAGGCACAGAGCATCTTTGTGTGGCTGGGCTCCACAAGGTCTGGAGCCAGACAGGGCAGTTAGCAGTGAGGGACCTGGACAGATTTTTTTCAACTGACCAGACGGTTGTAGTGAATGACCTTAGGCTCTTGGTTCCCACTGGTCACTAGTCTAATCCAATGTCACTTGTGTCCGAGCCTAACATTCGTAGCACTTTAAAAGGGCCAGACCACTTTGGTGACCACTAGCAAGGGAAGGAAGGTCAACCCACAGCAACTCACCTGGCTCATAGGCTTTGTTTCATCTGAAGATCATAGTGCATTTGTTGAGCACCTCCTGCCTCCATGTTATGTGCAACAGAGTAAAAAGCAGGGCACATTCATTTGGAGGACCTGGAGTGGCATTTGAAACTCCTGTGGAGATCAGCAGGCAGACGGGCCTCTCTACCATGGTGCAGGAAAAAAGGTATGTTTTTAGTGGATGGAATGGAACACTGGTGTTGTATTGAAATTCAACTTGTCGCACTTGTCCCATTCGTCCTATTCTGACGGACACACAGAATCGTTGAGCAAAGCTTTATTCCAGGCAGAGATCACAATAGGCAAACAGTCTCGGATATGCTCACTTGGAGAAATCCACTCGGTGGAACGCCAAGCCGTCAAGGGAGAAGGCAGAGAGAAACCAGAGGAAGCTGTAAATGGATGAACCTGTACTTGTATAGCGCTTTTCTAGTCCTCCGACCACTCAAAGCGCTTTAAAACTACATGACATCATTCACCCATTCATACACTGATGGGAGGGGCTAAGGTGCCACCTGCCCATCAGGAGTAGCTACCATTCACACACACTGTAGACGGGATGAATTTGGGGTTAAGTGTCTTGCCCAAGGACACATCAACATGGGCTAGCAGAGCTGGGGATCGAACCACAGATCCTCTGATTGAAGGACGACCCTGCTCACAGAGGCAAGGCAAGAATCTCGTGGTCGGGGACAGAAGACTGAGTCGTTTACAAGGGCAGAGGCAAGGCTGAGAAGTCCAAACAGGCAGGGTCAGTAACGGGAAAACAGTCGGAGGGTAAGCGCTGGAAAGTCTGGCATAAAGCGGAGAACGATCTGGCAGTGAGTGTGTGTGTGTGTGTGTATGAGACTGGGGTTTAAATACCAAAGAAAGTGGATGCAGCAGAGTGGGCAGGTGAGAGTGATTTAGCTGATGAGGTAGGTGAGAGATAGAGTGGCAGGAGAGAAGGGAAGCTGAACTGTGACAGTTATGTGGAACATGGGATGGATGCGAATAGATCTGGGAAGCTTGAGCCTCACTGCCGCCGGGTTGATGATCCTCTCGATCTCGAAGGGCCCTATGAATCTTGGTCCCAGCTTCTTGGACTCTACCCACAAGGGTCCCTCTCCAACGCAGAGGAGGCTGGAACCCACATGTGCACTGGAAGGGAGACAAGCCTGTGGCGGAGCTGGTCAGGGTGTTGTGAGCGTATTCCACCCACATTAGCTGTCGGGACCAGGAGGCAGGATTCCAGGAGACTAAGCAGTGGAGGGCCGTTTCATTCTCCTGATTCTTCCTTTCTGTCTGACCGTTGGATTGGGGGTGGAAACCAGAGGACAGACTGATGGTGGCCCCCAGCATCGTGCAGAATTCCCTCCAGAAGATGGTGAACTGAGGACCTCGGTCGGAGACTACGTCGACCGGGATCCCATGCAGACGGAAGGTGTGCAGGGAGATGAGTTCTGCCGTCTCCTTGGCAGACAGGAGTTTGGGCAGAGGAATAAAATGGGCCAGCTTGCTCAACCACTGTCAGGATGGCGATGTGGCCCTCAGATGGTGGTAGCCCAGGGACAAAGTCCAGGGAGATATGGGACCATGGATGATGAGGCACTGGGAGAGGCTGCAGGAGGCCGGCTGGAGCCTGGTGAGAAGGCTTGTGTTGATTGCAGACTGGGCAGGCGTTGATGAATTCCCTGGTGTCCTCGTTGAAGTGAAGGTGTGGGGCTGCAACGCAAACAGGATGGAACAGTTTGTCAGGAATGCGAGTACCACAGGGCGGTAGTCATTTAGACTGGACACTCCAGATGTTTTTAGGTACAGGAACGGGGATGGCTGTCTTGAAGCAGCTGGGAACACTCTCCTGAGACAGTGATACATTGAAAGTATCAATGATGACATCAGTTAGCTGGTTGGCACATGTTCTTCGTACACGACCATGTTATCAGACCCAGCAGCTTTTTTTTATCCTTGAAACACATTGCATTGAAAACAGTGTTGTGTAACATTAATTATTAAACTAAAAAGCAATTTCTGAAGAAATTGCAATGCGAATGCTGATGCTGAAATGCTATGCTGGTTTAAATACATAAGACCGTGAAGTATTATAGAATAGTTGAAAAGTTGAATAACACCAACATTGTATTAAAGATTTGTAGGTTTTTTGAAAAGCTGACATGAGACTACATTGCAGACTGTATTCTGTTTGAAGACTTGTGATGAAGAAGGAGTAGTTGGAAAAGTAGGAATGGATTATGGGACTGTTGGTTCCTGGTGGTTTCTGTAGGTTCCTGGGGCTATGTATGAGCTGAGATATATTGCTGAATTATCATCGGTCCAATAAAATCATACAAACGGTTTAATCAAATAAATGTATTTATTTTTATTTCCATCATTATTGTCGGCCTGGCAACTGATGAAAAGTCATCATCAATCTGTCTTTAGGTTCAGATTTGTGGTAATGTTTGTATTGTGTTCATTTCGTAATGCGCAGAACCATTGAGACATGAGGTAAAACTTTAAGTTTGCTGTCATTTAACTGTAATTGGCACAGTTGTTTCAGAGCTATACTGGCCATTTACCCTGCTCCAAATTCCTAGGCCACTTAGCCTGCAAGAAGTCTGAGTCCGACTCGTGTTCCAATTAATTTAAACCTTTTTGTGAAGACCCAATGTACTCAGAGAAGCCAGGGAAAACTTGAACAAGGGTTTATTAGAGATCCATTATAAAATGACAGCAGGTGATTTCCATCCAATATACATCTTGCCCGGTCCCCCACCGACTTGATGTGCCAATACAAGCGTTGGTAATCACGCTATCACTTTACGTTATAACACGCTAAACGCGATCAAGAACTTACCTAAGCTGACCGCTTTCCAAACCTACTTTGCCATGTGCACCGAAAAACAGAATTACGGTACTATTACCTGTCGTAAATAACTAACTATCTAGTCTAGCACTTTATTGCAAGAATGGCAAAGCAACTAACATACATATATTCAAACATACTTAACAAATATATATATATATATATATATATATATATATATATATATATATATGTAATATGCCATGCAGTTTTATCCAATATAAATTTGTGATTAATTGGCTCTTAAATTTTCAAGCCCCTAATTATAAGGCAGGAGGACTTCTGATTGGTCAAAATATAGCACACATATTAAGAGCCGTTTTCATACTGAACGAGGTTCACAACATACAAGCAAAGTTACATGTGATTAAAGGTTTATCCATGAACATTTGTATATTCACATGGGGCAGCAATCTGCCGACACACCTTGTCTATTTCACATATAAGGCAAAGCTTATCCACAGGCCTCTCCAAAGTACAGGACTTAATTTTGACCAGTACTAGACAAACCAAACCACTCACTCTGATATGGTTTGCGTGACCCTTCTCAGAAGCCATGAGCCCTAGGGGGTATTGTCATCCAAGATCATCACAATATATGTATCCCATTTTTGGCGTTTCTGTGGGCTGGCCAAGTATTCACGCACCCACCTCTTCCAAAACAGTTCCTCGAGATACTGGGTCTGCTTCCATCTGGAGGGACAAGGGTACCAATCCTCCTTGCTACATAATCAATTAAATTTATTTCTATAGCCCAAAATCACAAAATTAGCCTCTGAGGTCATGTGAATGAACAACATAATAGAATTAAAAACAAATTCAATCCATATAATAGAAATGATACATATGAAAGACAGCAGTAGTAACAATAATAATAGACAAATAATGACTGCAAATAATAATAGCAGCAGTGGCGATAATATATTAATAATGATAATAAAAGCATTGATGGTATCAGTAATAGTAATAGAATTGTGACTAATAATTATAATAATAGTAGCAAGGGGTGTCAGGCAGGGCTTACAGATGCAGGCACGACCACGGTCCAGGTACAACCACAATCCATGGAAACCTGCGAGGAGAGAGAGCACAAAGACTCCGGGGAAGAAGCAATGTTAGTAATGTGGATAAATGGGACATGAATATAGTTTGAGAGGAGGAGAGAGAGGAGCTCAGTGTATCCTAAGTAGTACCCAGGCAGTCTGGGCCTATAGAAGCATATCTAGGAGCTGGTCCAATTCCTGGGGTAAGCAAGGGTTCTTTTTTTAACAACAGCAGATGATTTGGTGTTAACACTTCAATCTCGTTTGGATGTTAACACATCAAATGATGTAGTCAGTGGTCAGTCATTTAGTATGGCTTTGACTTCACATAGTAGAGTCTCGTCATCTATTGTTTGCTCACACAGAATAGATTTTAAGACCTTTTTTATTGATTTCACTTGACTCTCCCATACTTCACCAAAGTGAGATCCAGCAGGAGGGTTGAAAACCCACTGGACTCCCCTTTGTGCAAGAGCACCCAGTATTTTGGCTTGGTTTCACTGCTGCATAGCTGCCCGTAGTTCTTTCTCTGTTCTGACTAGGTTGGTGTTGGTGTCGTTGTCTGATCTGACAAGGAGAACTTGACCTCTTTTGCAAATGAAACGTCAATGGCATTTATGCAGGAGTCTGTGTCGAGTGTGTGTGAGACCTCTAGGTGCACAGCACAGGTTGTCAAACAGATAAACAATACACCGTACCTTTTAACGATACTGCAACCTCTCTTGACCTCTATGGGCCCGAAATAATCCATGATTTGTCTGGTAGGAGTCTATCTAAAGGCAAGTCTGCCATGTTTTGTATAATAGCCTTTGCTTGGATTTTTCTTTATGTGACACATTTTGGGTCTCATTTATAACCGTTGCGTATGCACATTACATTACATTTAATTTATCAGACGCTTTTATCCAAAGCGACTTTACAATAAGTGCATTCAACCATGAGAGTTCAAACCCAGAACAAAAAGAATCAAGAAAGTACAATTTCCTCAAGAAAGCCAAACTACCAAGTGCTATAAGTACACACAAAACACAAAACAGGGCCTTAAAGAGGTGTACGCCACTTCCCACTACAAAAACAAACTTGACGGGAGAATGTGTGCACCCGTACGGAAACTCTGACCCATGCGTATGAACATTTTGGAGACAGGGGAAATTAAATGTAAGAGGCATCATTACAGATATAATGATGCCGCTCATACATTTAATTTCACTTCATAACGCACGTTACTTTGTACTTACATATTGTCTTTAGCATAAGCAGTCAAACCAGCAGAGTTATTTGTGCTTGTACTAGTGAGCCATAACTATTAGCACATTTTAATTGTAAAAGACATAAATAAACTCAAATCTCAAATCAAATTTTGCTTAATATTTCATCAGCGCTGTCTGCTCACTTTCAGCGCAGAAGAGAGGGCCAGCTGTGGAGCAGCTGATAAAATGATCATCATCTGTAAGATAATGTCAAATAGCGTTAAAGAACTGCAGACCAGAGCAATAATCTTCTAACACTGTGCAGATCACCAAGTGCAATTTCAGTATTCATATGACAATGAAATGAATAAAATTTCTGCAGTGAACACAACTTTATTCATTAATTCATGGTTAATTCCATAGGGACAGATACAGCACAATGTATACAGACAAACTGACAACAGCTATCCAATGCAAATATCAGAGCGTACTGGAGTCACAATGGTGACTGTCACACACTCTGCCTCCTCCAGTTATCTCACCTGGCAAATCTTCACCACCTGCACATAAGGAATGTAGAAATTAGCAAAGTGTGGAAATAAAGTCAGTACCAGCTCTCGCACAATCACTCCATATCCTCATTATCAGTCCTAATCATAATGCCATAAGAAAACATGAATAAATGAATAAACTATGTTCACTGATCAAACTTGCTCTGCATTGGCCATTTATGATTAAATGTGGGCTTGTAGAGGTCAGGATGTGAGGCTGAACCAGCTGTGCACATTTACAAGTTGATTTGGGATTTATAAAAGGAAATTGAGCACTGGCAGGCGTATGCAAGGTTTTATAAATCTGAATATTTGTTGGCGTACATGCATTTCCTCCTTTTAACGTATGCAAACATTTAGTGTGGATCCTAGGCACTGTTTTATAAATGACACCCCACAGCGGTCAAAGCAGCAGCAGGGCTTCAGATGTCTCTGACTTATGTGAAAACGGTGCCACTGATTTCAATGTCTTTACATTTATGGCCAACCTCAAAATAAAATATCTCCGTAAAATGAACCTCCCACAGGCGTGTGAGCTCCATTGTTGTGGTTGGTTTCTATGGTACAGAACTGATCCAGAAGTACATTGACCTGAATTTGCAAATGTACAGTTTTTTTTCAACCCCTGATTTTTTTTCCCTCCATGGCCCCTTCTGGCCTCCATAGCCAAACAGCCTGGTGAAGCTGTGTTGCATTTGGGAAAGAACCACCATGTGACTGTTCACTGTTAAATTACCATTATCTAGTTCCCCTGTGTAAATAAAAAATAAAAAATAAACAATTTAGATAGTAGAGTCTCACATTTTTTTTTAATGAATGTGGTTAAGTGCTTGAACATTTTTCTTTTCTTTTTATGCATTGAATAAAGTGGTAGTTTTCTGTACTGGCTATGAGCAGGAGATATGCTAATGAGATTTATGATTTGCTTAGCTGGTAATAATGGAATGGAGTGACTTTTGTATGCGATTAGTGTGGAAACTTAAGCAGCCACATGTCAGGTGATTAATAGCTACTTTATGCAAGACCTATCATTATGCAGAAGGTGAGAAGGCAAATTCAAGGTTTGTTCTGGTTGTGTTTATCAAAACATAAGGAGGAAAGCTTAATTTAAAAGTGTTTATGAAAATAGACACTAAATATTTGTTTTCTATATAGCCAATGAAATGACCATCATCTTGACAAGGCAGGTCCATGTTTGTCCGACAGAGGCGTTGTTTGCCCTGAGGCTGCATGTCTGTGGCGTGTCAGCCGGAAGCCCCGCCTTCCATGCTGCCGTGGCCGCCGCATGCTGAAAAAGAACTGCGCAGCACCACAGCACGAGAGAGGGGGCTCTCCACGGGGCTGAAAACCGCAGAACCTGGCTACCATATATAACTACTAGCTCGTGTTATCATTATTTACCAACAAACATGACAGCGACTATTTTTTCTCCTGTCTTTGAATACAGAGACGTGTCTAACAAGGTAATTGAGTTGTTGTTGTTCTTTTCTGGAGAAGGCATGCTAACATTAGCCTAGCCACTTTTGTTACTGGAAGTTTAATATTATGTTTGAGTCACTCACATCAACCACGTGACTGCTGACTGGTTACACTACTTCAATCTCGGACTGGTCAACGTCAAACGCCATTCGGCATCTGTAAATCAGTCATTTACATTAATTTGCATGGACGTTATTTAGAAATAAGTTTGTGCGCTGCTAAGTGGCATAACATCAACGTAAGTTGAGTGTGACGCACACAGACTGATTTTAGGTGTGTGTGTGAGAGTGTGAAATCTGCTAACTTTGTATAACTTTACCTAACGTTAGGCATTCAATGTAAACTAGCGTTAACTTGTGTAACTTGGCGTTTAAGGAAACTAGTCCCTCACTCGTAGCCACGATGCATAAAATGACTGAATAATTTAGCAATGTTTGCCACGACAGTCTAAGTCAGGATAAAGAATGCTAACTAGCGTTAACTGACCGTCAGCTTCATTTACTTCCTTTGCATTTGTGTAACCTTATGAACTATGTGAAGTTGAGTAATTCAGCATTGTCATAGAGCAGTAGGTCATTAAAGAAGTCATTCAATTGCAACTCTTAGCTTTTTCATATTCATTCATTTGATCAACATTGCCCATTTTATGTCAATTTTAGTCTGCGAACCTTACGAGCTGTTACTATTCAGCATTAGTGTTCACCTGCTCAATCAGTAGGCTACGTTTCAGACCCACATGCATTCACTAAACTGCTTAACTTCTCCACTTTGGATGCTGTCTTGAGAATCACAACAGAGGGAAGTTAAGCTACGGGTCAATCAAACATCGAGGAAAGAGCTGCTTAGGAGCAGGCCGCTTACTCACAGAACAGAGCGTATTGTCCAGTTGGTCAGTGTAGTGTTGAAGTAATGATAAATCAATGTGTTTTACAGAAGTGTCACTTTGTGCTACACATGATCTAGAATGAAACATACAGTTGCTGCCAGGCAGTGTTTCACAACTGTGGGGTCATGAAGACTGTTCTGTTTTGAAAGACTGAACATTTTAATACACAAAGGGATTTTGTAAAGTATTAAAATACAAGATGCTTTACACAATCCATCCAAAGCTCTCCCTGTGCTCTTAACAACAGAATGCGTTTAGATTCTTGCAACCAGGTTTTGTGATTTAGACTTTATTTCAGATTCTGCCTATCAATTCTATTTTGTATGGAATTAATGTTCTGATTCAAGGAAATAAAGCAGAATATGTTGGAAAGTAAAAGACACTCACTCATTTTGAGCAGATTTACACAGCCATTAAGTTATTTGTTATACGACTCAAATTACTGTTAAGACAGAACAACATATTCTCTATCATGCCAGTTAAAGTTAACTGTTTGAATTTTAATTTGTGTTGGATGCCGAAGCACTAGCAGATTATTTATCAGTATGACACACTTTAAGACACAAGCAGTCTGTAACTGCCAATGTTACACATTAAGTCCAAACTTTAGTACAATTTAAAAAAATCATGTTTCCTCTTTTTTATTTGGAACCTGTTCCAGTTCAAAGTTCAGTTCCTAACCCTGCTTGTGGTTGTCAGTTTTCTAAATGACACGTCTCTTTACAGAACAGCAACATGATTAACTACAGCATCATCAACGGTCTTGATGAACCTCAGCTGACGTCTGTCCCATGCTCGAGTGCCATCCTCTCCTCCTGCACCCCCACTGGGTCCCTGCTGGACAGGAAGGTAGTGGGGCCCCCCTCTGCGGCAGGGCCGTTCCAACGCCGTCACTCAATCAACCTCCCCAGTGCAAAGTTCAGCCAGTGCAATTTTGTCAACAACCTTAAAAGGGATCCCTCAGCATTATTGGGTAGCAGCTGCATCAACAACAAGGAGAACCATTTCAGTGAGCGCTCCTTTTCAGAGCTGGGGGATAGGCTGTGGCCTGGCAGTCAGGCGTGTGTGAGTGGAAGCAGCCAAGTCAACTCGAGTCGCTATAAGACGGAGCTGTGCCGGCCCTTTGAGGAGAACGGTACCTGTAAATACGGCGATAAGTGCCAGTTTGCCCACGGCATGCATGAGCTGCGAAGCCTGAGCCGTCACCCAAAGTACAAGACTGAGCTGTGTCGCACCTTCCACACCATTGGGTTCTGTCCATACGGCCCCCGATGCCACTTTATCCACAATGCAGAGGAGCGCCGCGGGCCCCCTCCCCTCTCCGCCTTCAACAAGATAGAGCGCCCTCGTCTGCAGCACAGCTTGAGCTTCGCCGGCTTCCCCAGCTCCAGCGGCCAGCAGGACAGCCCCACTTCTGTCACACCTCCACCCATGTTCTCCACTGGAGACCTGACGGAGTGGCAGAGTGACCCCTTTGCTCACTCCAGCCAGGAACTTGCCAGCCTGTTTTGCCCCAGCTTGGGGCCTCCGCCTGTGTCTGAGCTTCAGGCTCTAACCCCTCCTTCCCCAACCACCCCATACTTATTCCAGCCCACAGCAGAGATCTCCCCCAGTCCCCCAGACTCTCTGTCTGACCAGGAGGGTTACCAGAGCAGCCTGGGCAGCCAGAGTGGCTCAGAGTCCCCACTCCTTGATGCCTCACGTCGCCTTCCCATCTTCAGCAGGCTCTCTGTCTCTGATGACTAAAGTGTTTGCATCCCTGGGCCTGAGATGGGAGGAATGGAAAAAGACAGGAGGGTGGAGACAATTCACCTCTTTTGCCCCGTTTACAGAAGAAGCAGGCCGCTCTGTGCATTGTTGTAGCAAGCAAGTCTCATCATAAATCCAGATCAAGTCTACTTGAATTGTGAACAGTTGGTAAACCAGAATCCTATTCACGTAAAAGCCTGCACTGGTGCCATGGTGCAATGAATGTGTATGATTGTGTTAAATAGTTTAATATGACTTATTTTGTGCTGTAGGAGTGGCAGCGGGGTCTGTGCTAAGCAAAGTAAGTTTTAGTGTTGTGTCTTTACACAGCCATTATTATTATTATTATTATTATGATCACCTGTGCCACAATCCTGACACCCTCCTAGAGGCTTGTGTCAACTCAGTTTTCATTTTTTAATGGATCATCAAATAGAGAATGTTGGTAGACAGTACGATTCTATAAGTGCCTCGGAGTTTATTCATGTGAAGCCAACAGTGAGCCTAGACTTTCTTTTTCACTCTAATCAAGCCCAGTCTCCTGTTCCTCTCACATCTCATTGTGACTCTTTTTTAAGAGTGTGACTGACAGATCGCTTTCCTACAGTCGGGCTGAAATCCTGGTGCTATGTGCTTTGTAACATGCAGTAATATCAGTTATCGTTCTCTGTTTGCTCACCAGAGACGGCCAACATCAGGGTTGGGAATCTTTGAATGCGAAATTATCTCTGAAGTTGGAGGTTGAGTAAGAGGGTAATTTCACCCAGGTAACCAGAAAACATATTCTCTCACTTACTTTTATTAAGTAATGCAGAAAGTTGTGGTTTCCTTTGTCCAGGTTTGGAGATATGTTTCTGTTCGATCTTGCCTCCGTCCCAGTACAATGGTGGTGGGTGGAATCTAGTTTATTGTGCTCACAGCATTAAAAAATAATATTTAAATATATGTATGTCTCTGTATCGTCCACAGAACACACTGGAGACAGTTTTCATACTGACTAATGCTTTTGTACCATTAGTTTCAATGACCGCTGTGGCACAGATTAACAGGGACACTGTAGGTGTTTAACTTTTAAAATCTTGTTTGTGGCAATAATTTCACAAGGAAGAAAGAATTTTTCTAATTTGGGTGGACATTAAACTTCTAGCAGACAATGTTTACAGCATTCTGCAGTTTCTCAGTGTTAATTTGCCATGTTGGTCTTTAGATAATTTTGGTCAGCAGTCAAGCTTTGTCCAATCACCTAAAGATCAATTCTGTCTGAAGTGACGTCCGCTATCTGAAATCAAACACGCTCCTGTTGATTCTACCATTTGTATTATCATTATTGTTATCATTGTCGTTTATTTCCCAACGTCTTCTGTGTGAGGGCTTTGGCTGTCACCGCTTATTTATCAAAATGTATTTATTGCTGATCTTAAGCATTTTTATTTTGTATTTATCTGGTTAATGAAACAATAGAATATATATTTTCATTTATATGAAATTATGATCTTTCATATTAATTGCAAGATTGTGAAGAGCTATTTGTTGTTTTTTTCACAGTTAATATATTATACTGCAATGACATGTTTTGTAACATTTGATTTATTTTGAAAGTGAATCTTTATTTAAAAGACACAGGTTAAATAATTTATTGTTTGCTCTTCCCAGTGAGTGTGTGGACAGAGTATGAATGCTCTCTGGGTTGACGGGGTTCTTCTGTCTGGCTTACACAGCAGCACTGTCTGTCTGCAGCAGCTCACTTGTGGCTTTCTGCTATCTTTTCACACAGACTTTCTTTTGCCAGAGCAGCTTGTTTCTCTAAAGCATAAAATTCATGGTGAATGTATATGAATGCCCATATTTCGTAGCAATTTATTGAATTCTAGGGCCTAAAATGCACTAAAATGTTTGGAGAAAATAATTTTGTGTTCTTCAGACACATGCACGGAACAATACATTAATTGGTTGAAGACCTTCATTCTTTGAATTTGATTAATCTCAAAGTGTGTTATAACCTCAAAATGTTGGAACCCTGTTTACATCTTAGACTGTGTTCAGGCAAACTGGCTCTGGAACAGTCTTGTCCTCATATCAGTGTATTTTACTGGGATGCATTGTCATTTGTTAATCAGTCACTGAATCAGTTTAACTGTGACTAAAGTTTTGTAAGCTCTTATTTTGAAAAGATGATGGAAGCATGCCTGTTTCACAATGTCTCGCACAGACTTACTTGCACTTTAAGTCAACTCAATGATTATGTAAAGGTTATCTTTGACCACTTTTGCCCAAGAAAGTGCCTTTAAATACATTCCAGGTTTCCCAAATGTTGTGCCTTCATATTTTTCTATAACTGAGCAGATAAAAGCCTAAAACTTGTCTCTGTAGGTTAATGGTTCACAGGATTCACACATGAAAAGCACCTGTTGAATGTATTCTCCAGCAGCCATCACTGTTACTACAGTAATAACTTTGTTCATGGTTTGTTTTGAAATGATAGATTGCAGTTAAAACCAATAAAACATGTATTTATATTGAATGTGAGTTCCTATGAATTCCTTGGGTGTAAACAGCAGACCATAGCTTACTGAGGTTAGAGGTGAGGACCATTTGCAACATATCCTGTGACATTATCATTCCTGAAGTGCATGTTTCCCAACCTTTTTATCTTGTGACTCATCTACTTGCACCCTCATCACAGTTTATAGACTTATTATGGAGATGGGTCGTGAACAAGTTTTCAAACAACCTAGTGTGTCATTCTGTCATCTACAGACAGCATGTGTCTCTTATTTCCATTTTAAATGTCAGCCAAGCTATGAATTTTGGGGCAGTGTAAGAATGAGCCACATCTGCAGTAGAGGCTAAGAGATCCAAGTTCTATTTGTCTATCTGGACGGTACGGCTTTGTTACTTTACTACAATGTTTAGCCGTCACGATGGGATTCATGTATGAGTGGAGTTTGATCTGACATTCATCTGCACAAGGGGAAATGTTTCTCTGAGTTCATCTTAAAGACACCATATAGGACAGTCAGCGCATTGATATTGCATCAAATGACTATCATTTATGTAAAGATATGGTGAAATGTCTACTTGAGCAGAGAATTAAGTCTCTATCCCTCTGTGTTGTAATGAGAGCTTCTCCTTGCTTTGTGGACATAGCCGGCCACATATTTTGTTCCTTTTTGTTTAAAAATCTGCAAAATCATACATAAATAAAATGAATGAGAAACAAAAAAATCACGAGGTTGCTCTAAGGATGTATACAGAGAACGGGGGCTCAGTAGACAACTAAAATCATAAGAAGGATTTACGGCAGCTGACCTGTCGTAACAACGAGTGTAAGAAATGTGGCTCCACCCACTCAGCTTGGCAGTTTTTTTTATTCTTTATTCAACAATTGCGCATGTACAATTTCATAAATTCTCAATAAAAAACGGCAAAATACATTTTAAGACATTTAAATGTATTTAAATGTTTTTTATGTTTTTAAATGTATTTAAATACTTTAAATGTATTTAAAGACATTTAACATGCCAGGGGTGCCGAACGAGTGTCATCCACTTGCCGCTGTCCTGACACCTGACTGATGCCTGACTGACGCCTGCCACACGCTAGCCACTGTCAGTAATCGCACTCGCTGTCTCTCGCAGAATGGACAGGTGAGAGTTTGTGTCTGAACACATGATCAGTGTAACGGAATAGTTTCCTGGTCTGGACTGTTTTTAGCGAACATTCCAATAAAAATCCACTCAAAATATTAATAAAAATGATCGTATAATGTTTTTAGTTGATTTAATGGTGTTAAACTACTACTTATACTAATAAAGACACAGTTATCGTTGTCATAACTCGGAAGTTAACTTTCAATAATCTGTTAAACTGCTGGAAAACTACGAGCGTTACATTGCTGTTGCAATAAACTGCTGTAAAGTGATCAAAGTGACGTATTGATCTGCTCTGGTGTTTACTGCAGCCTCAGCCCTCAGTCTTTTATCTGACTTAATTATCTTTTCAATTAACATTAGAATTTTAAAACACTATCAAGTCAACACTTCTAGGTCACACTGAGTTTCATAAACTATTGTCTGCGTATTCTTATGATCAGATTATAATCTGCATATTAACCATAACAACAAAGAGGGATATGAGACATTGTTAGTGGGTGAACGTATTTCATTCAGCATGTTTGAAACTGAACAATGAGACAGTTTAGTAGCTTTGTTCTCTCTGTGACAATCCCTTGGTTTCACTTTCATATTAATTCTTTCACTTATATTGCAACCTTGTTAAAGTAATACTATGAACCGGGTTGTTTATGTCGTTGTGATGCAACACTGTAACAGCACACGGACGAAGAAATCTAAGATGTGCTTCTTTGTAGTCCATCTTCTGAATATTGTAGTTTCACTGCTGCAGACTGAGGTCACTAACATGCGTCTCCCGTCGCATCATAACTACGTAGCTTAGTGAAAGTGGAGTCGGATTCCCTAAACACCGTGGTTGTCTTTTCCTAACTCCTCATGAATTCTCCTAACCATTTTTCCTTGACCCCGTGACGTTTTCGACAGAGGTCAAGGAAAAGTAGTTAGGGTTAGACGTTAGGAGGTAATTTCTTGGACTATTCGAATCCAGCCATTTTTCCTCGTTTCGTTAGAGGAAGTGACGCAAGTGAGGGAAATGGGGATGCAATTAAAAGACTTGGGATGTACCCTTTGTGTTGTAATGAGAGCTTCTCCTTGCTTTGTGGACATTGCTGGCCACATGCCTTTTACTGCATGTTAGCGTACTCCACTGGTTAGCTCATGGCTGCCGCTCTGCACTGCTCTCATACGGCGGTTACAGCTGATCGCACCATCCCGACTGGCAGCGTATTTCTGAAAGCGTAGCACCCATCCTCCAGTTCCCCCTTGGGTAAACACTATGAGCTCTCTCAGCACTGTTGCTGTTTGCATTGTTGGCGCTCTTAGCACTGTTAGCTATGAGCTGCAGGCTCAGGTATCGCCATATTTGAGGGCCATTTAGAAGCAATCAAAATGCTCCCAATCTGGTATTATGCACCATTAAATCTTAAGACATGCAGGGAAGTGCAAGAGTTGTGACATCACAACCAGTATGAAGGCTAATTTTAGTCCAATAAGCAACATACAAAAGTGTGATGTGGAAATTCCAGTCTTCACTGCACCAACACTGGGAATAGACTTTGCCATGAAGTAAGAGCTGAGTAGATACAATCATTTTTAACTAGTTATCTGAACTTCTTTTGTGATAAAACCCTATGAGAAGCACATTATTATTGAAAGCCCTTAATTTGATTTAAGATAAGCCTTTATTTTTAAATTCCTATGGCTTTTCTGTGTCACCATTTCTGTCCAAGCGCACCTCCTTCCTACAGAGCCCAGTCATACAATTTGCAAATCAGTTTGTTGTTACTTTTTGTGAGTTGATATAAATGTAACTGATCAGGCTGGTATCATCCTGCAAAAATAATGCACCTTAATCCGTAGATATCCCACAAAATGATTTTGTATGTTATCTACGTAACCTTGAATGAGGAAGTATAAAGACAGCAAAAGCGCACAACTTGCAGGTGAGAGAAGAGGTGGATGGGTCCAACAAACAGTGATCTCTCAGCCGGGAGGCAGCTGTCATTCCCTGTGTAAAACAAGCAGTCAATGTTGATTTATTTGTCATGTAACTTGAGTACTTCAGAAACAGCAGTTCCATAGTTAATTTAACCCAAACCTAAATGAGTTGTTTCCTGTGAAGATGGAAGTCTATTTTAAAAAGACCGTATGCATTAACTCGTTACATGCATACGGAATTACGAATTAACCCCTGTTGCTGGTCTTTCGTTGGAAAATGCAATGGAGGAGTTACTTTTCGTAAAATATCATACAAACTGTTTTATGAGAATAGGATGTAAAAAGTTACAGTAAGTAAACCCTTCTAAACAATATTGAAAAAAAAATACTGACTGAGCCTTTAGGTTGAGCTATCTTGTTTTATTGGTTACTCTCGGGATCAGTCTCACCTGCAGTAAGTAGTCGTAGGTAAAGGAGAGGGCGGGGTAAAGAGAAAAACGGAAAAGAAGCGGGAAGAGAGCGAAAAAAGGAGAGAACGGAAGAAATGCAGAAAAACACGAGCGTAGATAGCTTGGTGAATGTTGAAGTAAAAGGGAGAAAATTGTAGCTGTGGATATTAAGGCACATGTATTGCTTAATATCAGTTGATTTTGCCGAGAGTGTGAATGTAACTGTTTAAAGCTGAAGTTTGCTGAGTCGCTGGATCAAAGGACGCCATTGCTGACCGGAAAGGACTGCTGGTGTTTTCTGACGAGGACTTCACCCCCGTTGCTGTCACCGCCGCTGTCGACTGGTTTCATCTTTTGGACCATCAACTGTTTCTCCAAGACTGACGCCGTAATGTGAGTTATACTTTCTGTGTCTTTGCTCTGTTGAGGATCAGAATTTGGGGAGGCAGCACCGCACCCGAGCTACGTACAGGCCTGCAAATTTTCTTATTTTTGTGTGCGTGGGCCCACGTGGTGTTTAGAGTGTTAAGTATTAATCTGAGTCTGTGAAAAAGTGGAAAAAAGAAATGGAGATTTTGCCAAAGAAAGCTGAAGAGATTTAAATTGTGTGTTGAAATATTTTGGAAAAGCCAATACAGTTTTGCATATTTTTCCAAGCCATTCATTGACTTGATCATTTTGGTAAAGGTAATTTTGTTTCATATTATTTTGAAAGTACTATTTATTTTAAAGAGGTCTAATTTGTGTTATTTGTATTTTGTTTCTTGTCCACCGAAAGGGTAAATATTATTTAAATATTCTAAAAGTGTTCATTGAACTCTTATTCTTTTTCATCCAAAAAAGTTGTCTGTGGTGAATGATTTAAAATAGTGTGGTCCAATTGAATAGAGCTATTGCTAAGTTGGACAGTTTCTTTGTTATTAAAACAGTAATATAAATTTCACACCACACAGGTAAACCTTCGTGGTAGCTACCTTGGGAAACCAACCACACACACCCCATCATTCCAGTTTAAAGAGTAACTTAAGTCTACTATAGAGTGTTGGGGTGCTATATATCGTATCGTTGCACAAAGAATTGATATATCATATCGTGATGAAACTTGTGATTTACACCCCTAGTATATGTGTCTTAAAACATGTCGGAGGGGCTATTTAATTAACCTCAGCTCCACCACTAATCTCTGCCTCATTTACGCAGAGAAAAGTAAATTATTGGAGGTTCAGTTCCTGAGTAAACACAAACTCAGAGGAGAGTTTCTACTTCCCTTGTAGTTCTGACCCCCGAACCAAACAGCATCTCTTGTGTTGCTTACCTCCCAGATCATAATTCAGCTGCGAGCCTATGAACTCATTCCTCTCCCCTTGCTGTTTCTTTAACCCTGTGTGCTGTTAGTAGAGCTGAGGAGAAAATAAACAGGGAGGAATATCTGGAAATGTTGGCAGGAATATTCTACATTTAATAGCTGCTGAGAGGACGACATCGGAGTTTAGAGCAAGACCCATCCAATTCACCGCACGTATTTATTTGTAACAAAATGAAAAGGTAATGTTATAGTTGCCTACCTTACCTATTGGAAGTCCCCGCTTGGCTATAAGTAAATATTAGCATACCATTTGTGGTTTTGAAATATACAGTGTGTATACATTTTTCCAGTCAGCCCAATCACATCAATTTACAGCCCATAATAGAGCTGTGTAGCATTGTTTTTCCATGACTTCATGCTGAGTGGTGGGAACAGAGGAGTAAATCTATGCATTAAATGAAGATAGTGGTATAAAAGTGTGGTATATTATATATGTATAGCAGAATATGGTTGTGAAAGACACAAATGATTACTATTGAAAAGCTGCATTTTCCCTGATGGAGCAACTGTATCTGGCACAAGGTGAGTCACAACAATTGTTTTTCACTCATAAACTCTAAATAAATGAAAGCTGCAAGCAGCGATGAACGGGTTCCCGCACCTTTGGGTGCGTGGGGGCGCCGGTGGGACGCCGGCTCGCTCGGCCGAGAACGTTCGACCACCAGTCAGATGTTTTTTTTCCCGCGTGGAGTGCGTGATGCAGGAAATTATGCTTTGTAAATACTTCACCAGTCCCTGTATCCGCTGTGTGGCACTAGACGACACACTCAACAACATGCATCATGTTTCTCTATGTGAAGTGTCGACCACGTCATGTAAATGTCATGTAAATCCGATGCCGTTTGTCACGTAACACTGATTTCCTTTCGCCAGTAGGTGGCGCTTTGACTTTGAGTGAAAATAGGCTTGTCAATATCCTCAGGCCCTTACTTTTATCAAGCATGACAAGTTTGGGGCAGATTCGATGAAGTCCAGTTGAGTTACATGAGCTCGTTTAGTGAGGATTCAGGTAAAATGGCCACCACGCCACGGTCACGCCGTTCCGTGAAACGTAAAGCTTTTGATAACTTTTATTCACAAAGGTCCTTAGATCATACTGACCAAATTTGAAGTGGCTCTGATGAACTCCCTAGGAGGAGATGGTAAAAGTAAAGCACTTAGAAAAGGGGCAAAAAAATATTGAAAACAAATCACACAAAAATACAAATGGCTGACTTCCGGTATGGTTTAGAGCAGGGGTGGGCAATTATTTTTCCCAAGGTGCCACATAAGAAACAAGGACTGTTGTGGAGGGCCGGACCAATAGACTGAATCATCAATCAATCCTGCTCAATATTATTCGACCTCTTCATAAAAAGCAGTATATTTTATGGTTTTGATAAGCTGCGAGTGGTAAGAGTGAATGTCATGATCAGTGGTGCAATGTAACTAAGTATAATTACTTAAGTACTTTACTTAAGTACAAATTCAAGGTACTTTACTTGAGTATTTCCATTTTATTCAACTTTGTACTTCCACTCCACTACATCTCGGTGGGAAATATTGTACTTTTTACTCCACTACATTTGTCTGGCAGCTTTAGTTACGAGTTACTTTGCACATTACAATTTTTCAAACCCTTCCTAACTTCCCAAACTGAAAAACAGTGTATAAAGGAGTTCAATAAGCTCCACCTTAAACATCTGCAGCAGGAATAATGATCCAAACAGATATAAATATCTAATATACATATATAATAAAACACTGACAGGATCACGTTTCTACAAAAATAATACTTTTATCACTATTAGGTTTGTAATCCAAATACCTCATTTTCTGTTTTTCAGTTCAGTGTGAGAAATCTTGTCTGTGTTGGGCTTGAATGAAAAGCACTGAAGTCAGGCTGAATGTCTGAGGTGGATATGCAAAGGACAGCTGACCGTCAGTGAGAGAGGATCGGTATCTGACTTTGTTAAACTTTATCACAGAGAATGTTTGTTCACATATGGAGGTAGATCCAAAGAGAAACAACATCTTCTGAACCAAAAATGAGCATTGTTGTGTTGCTCCGCTTGTTTCGTTTCGTAGTGGCGATTCAAATTGTAATCCTTAAACACTGCGACCTATTCTCCACAAACTAAGCACACAGCTTTACCTTCAACTTCAGTAAATAAATTTAGATAGATTTTTTGTTTTTTTTACGGCCAAGCCAAAAACCCACATGAATTATTTGTTTCCATATATGACACATGTGTAAAGTTGCATGAGTTTTTGAGAATCCCAAGCCTCTTAACAATTAGCTTCATTTTACATGGCAATGATACGTCGTCACGGCAACGGAGTTTCACGAAAACTCACAATATTCATGATAATGCATCAGCAATGTGTTAAGGCTTTCCATACCAAATTTGATCAACTGGCTTTGAGGAGTACACCAAAGTATAAAACGTGTCATTTACTTTTGCCAGTAGGTGGCGCTATGACAATGTGAACATTTCTTCATGGAAATGTGCTCAGGCCTGGACCGGCATCATGCATGATACATTTTGGGTGTATTAGATGATGTACCTTGGAGTTACAACAACTTTCTCTAACATACCGAACCGCACAAAATGGGTGTGAAATGGGCGCCACGCCACGTCAAGGTCGTTCAATAAACGATTTTTATAATTTTTCATCACAAAGGCCTATAGACCATCCTGACCAAATTTGAAGTCGATCGCATAAATTTTGTAGGAGGAGTTCGTACAAAGGCTGAAAACGGCAAAAAAGCCCAAATTGGCTGAATTACTGTAGCACCCCCTTGTGTTTAAATGGCATAACAATGTTTGGGTATGTTACAGGATGCAATGTGCACATATGCTGCAAATGTTGTGACACTAGGCGAAATGGTTTTGAAGTTATAAGTATTGATGTATAAGCCACGCCCCTAAGAAGTTCATTGGTCCCATCTTATGAATGCAATAAGATATCAACAAACTTTAAGCGGAGTTTAGGTGTCTTAGAGACTTTTTCATAGAACAGGTGGAGATGGACATACTGGCTGAGGGGCGTTGCCTGTCCAACTTCTAGGGTGCGCTAGAGAGCCATTTTGTTATTCACAAATATGACACCTATATCAGATGGCTATTTTCGCCAAGCCTGACAAGCGTGCCAAATTTGGTGAGTTTTCGAGCATGACTAGTACCCCAAATATGCTTAGAATTTCAATAGGGTCCTCCCAGACTGACCACGTCAGTGCTCGGACCCTAATAAATGAGTAATTTGACTCAGAAAGGTTTTGCCACATGTTTCTGTTAGGCATTGCTCTCCATCACCGCCATCAAAACAAATGAATATGTTTTATTCATCCCTCCAGTATATTCCAATCACTTGGAGAATCTATGAAAATAAGCTCTAAAACTACACTGCATGATCTAATCCAATAACTAACGCCCTGCATGGTGGTTACCGATATTTATACCCATTTACTGAACGCTGAACTTTACTTTACTCTAATGTTCCCTGATGAGGCCCAATTTACTAGCTAGCTACAGCTAGCCTCTGTGACTGGTTTTGCCTATCGGTTGCCTGGGGCCTGAAGCATCGCACCTGTGGTTGAAGCTATGGCTGTTTGGATTTGAACCCAGGTAAACTATCAGATGTGATAGATGTCATGTTACAACAACACGTGAAGGGCCCATCACACACTGGCCCACACAATGATTCGGATGAATAGACACCGCCCTGGGAAGGCTGCAGGACGGCGGCTGTGACTCAGGGGTAGAGTGGTAGTCCTGCAACCGCAAGGTTGCTGGTCTCCCCATAGTTTGCATGTCGAAGTGTCCTTGAGCAAGACACTGAACCCCCAGTTGCTCCCCGGGCACTTCACTGCTCCTAACTATCTAAAATGCTAAGGATGGGTTAAATGCAAAAGTCAAATTTCATGCATGTATGTATATATGTAATATGACGAATGTAATGAAGTTTAAGGACCCAACAGTGTAGCCTGAGGGTAATACAAGTGTGCTGCTGTGTGGAGTACTCCAGCACATCTTTAACTTGAGCCTGAGTCTGGTGAAGGTGGAAGACAACCTGCCTGGTAACAGTCCTGATAAAGGCACACCCTAGAGCCTCAAACAACTACAGATGTGGTGTTAGATCTGGGAGTTTAGCCCCTTTCACAGGACTATCTAATTAACTAGCTCTCCATTCAATGGGTCCGGATCGCCGAGATGTTTGGAGATCCGTTTAAACTGGTGGTCGAGGAAACTCGCTTGGCTTGCCCACTGCCGTCCCTCCTGATTTCTACCCTGATCCCACTAACACAACTACACTCGACTGGGAGGCCCTCTTGGCCGAATGCAGCTATCATTCGCATCAGTTAATGGCAGCTTTCCTCTAATGGACCTAGGCTTATGGTAAGGTGCCAGGATAGGTTTTAATACCTACCTTTTTCTTCTTAGAGGTTCTCGTACAGCACGAGTAAATGGCGGCCTTGATCCCACCCTTAATGGCAACACACCCCATTATTCCCAGTATCACAATTACAACTATCATCAACAAGTAGGGCCAGAGCCAGGAAAACAAGTTCCCCTCTCAGCCCTTTTAGGACAGAGAATCCTTCTCCAATCTTCTCTGTTACTTCCTCTACAATCACCTGGAGGCTTCCCCCTATGGTGGCTCCGGTTAGCTCGATCCAGGTGCACTCGTGTTCCTGTCTCCTGGTCCCGCAATGTAGCCAATGTTTTTCTGGTGTATGACAAGTTCCATTATTGTAGAGGCGGTTAGGGCCCAGCCATTCGAAACCTCTAATCTCATTACCGTCACACAGGCTCCGTCTAAAGGCATGTCCCTCAGCTAGGAACACTGTAGGATCTGTTACTTGGGGGAAGATTCTACCGCTCACATCCTTCCTATTCTTCATTCGATGACTCCGGATTGTGTTGGTACAACTGCTCCCTATCGGTGCTGATCTTCTCCATTTTCCATCACGCCCTTTCTCCCAGGTTACTTCTTGTACATAGGTGTCATATTCTACGCCGTGGTGCGACTGACAGTGGTCCTCCCATCCTGGAACAGTTTTACAATGTCTCCCTGCAAGGCTGATGTTTCAGGTGGTGTTCCCCCTGTTACACTCCATTTTCCAGGGTGTATGGCATGAATACGGCTCTGGTCTGTTCCATGCTTCAGTTATTGTTGATTCTGTACTGTCTTTTTTACTACTGTTTTAATGCGTATTTGCTTATTTATAATACTTCTTCTTGTTTCTTCTACTGTGTATCTTGTTTGCACTTTACCTTCTGCACTTTACCTTCTGCTGCTGTGATCCTGTAAATTTCCCCTTGTGGGACTAATAAAGGAATATCTAATCTAATCTAATCTAATCTAATCTAATGCTCCAGGCCAAATGTCTCTGTCCTTTGAGTATACCGTGGCCAGACATTGATACTTCACCCAGTAACTGGTTGTTTAGGTCAGGCATGGTACAACCCATTCCAGGACCTCGTCCTTCCGGAGCCCCGACCAAGTGGAGCTACTGTCACTTGCGTATCCTTCTTTCCAAGCTTGTAGGGTGTAGTGACCATTTGTCAGATAAATAAAAAAACAAATGTAAATCAAAGGGCCACTAATGCACCATGGGTTTGTGGTTTCACACTGGCAAAAGAAACGCATTTTCCACAGTATTCCGATTTTTCTTATTTATTTCACATACCAAAAAAAACTATCAAAAGAAAAAGCTATCTTAATACATAAAAAGAAATCAACCTAAACAAGCAAACACCCAAACTAACCAAACAATACTACTTGTGAACTAAAACAACCAAATACTAACATTAAATAAATAGCTCCAACATAGGGTTCCCTTTACTATTTGATTCTTCTTCAGGCCTGCACAGTCGTTTCTCCATGTTTCCCAGGCCCGATGATAATCTTGCACAGCTTACATCGTGGCGACGCTCCATTGCTCTGATATTCTGAGCCATTTAGTGCATCAAACATTCTGTTGGTTACACACTCATCGATTTTATGGAAATCCCCTGGCGGGACTGCCATTGTTGTGGCAAATGAAGAGGAAGACAGCATTCGGATTCGGGCAACCAGCGGGGAGCTGTTTCTTTCTTTGTTCAAGAATACAATCTTACAACAACTCCAAACAACTCCAACGAATCAGAATCCTTAAGTCAGAATTATATACCTCCCTTCAGGCCACTTTCACCAATCAGATTTTAGCATGTCGACCCAAAAACATCTGGACGGATGTTTTCTTGCATATCTCTTACTTTCCCACATATTCCCACGTTCTTGTCCAGGTCAAGTTGACTTCTTGGCAAGTCACATCATGTTTGTACAATGGATCTGGCTGACATTCAGACAGGCCCTGTCTCCAGTTCCCTGGGAAATGTTCTAATGACTTATCCTTTTATCGGCTGTGTACAAATCTCATAAGGTCACAAATGCTTATTCTTCAACATATTCTCCTGACCCCAACCCCGACTTCATGTGACCTTAGCCAGGTAGGTGGAAATGTAACCCAAAATATTGATCTTAGCCCAGAATATCGAGTCAAAGCCTACTTTAAAACATTCAAACTTCACTTATTAAATGCCAAGTACATGACCACACTCAGTTGAATATGTACGTTGGCTACAACATTGGTATATTGATTATATGAATTATATGAATTATGACTGAGTATTTTTTCTAAAGTTATCTGACTTCGCACAGCCCTTGGTCTTGTCTTTGACTTTTGTGCAATGGTTCAAGTGATACCACGTTGTACTTCCTTAAATCTTGACCGCTGTTGGCGTTGCTGGTTCCACCTTATATGGACCTTCCTACCTTGGCTCGTGCCATTTGCATCCGAACATATACCTGTTCCTCCGGCACCACTGGTCTCGCTGGCTTCTGGTCAGAGTCTGGCTCTTTTCCCTTTTCCTGCAACTAGATGGATCGATGGATGGCAGTTAGTTAGCAGAACAACGTGAGGGAGGTGTGGACCGGAATGAAGCAGATAACTGGCTTCAAGGTTGGAGGGAGTCAACCAGGGGGCTCCCTGGAGAGGGCCAATGAGCTAAACTGTTTCTTCAACAGGTTTAGTTCACAGCTCTCATCTGTCTCCTCCACACACTACACCTCCCAAACACCTCTGCTACCTCCCCCCCAACCTCCTCCGTCCCCACTGGTGAGCTACATGGACACAGAGCCCTCAACTTCAAAGGGCTCTTCCACCAATGACACCATTACCACCCTCCCCCCTCTCTGTGACGACTGGCCAGGTTAGGAGACAGCTAGAGAGACTCCACCAATTCAAGGCTGCAGGACCTGACGGCATCAGCCCCAGGGTCCTGAAGACCTGCGCCATCCAGTTGTCTAATGTCCTACAATACATATTCAACTTGAGCCTGAAGCAGGAGGAAGTCCCGGTGTTATGGAAGACGCCATGCCTGGTTCCTGTCCCAAAGAAGACGACCCCATCTGGCCTCAACGACTACCGACCAGTTGCCCTCACATCACATGTGCTGTAGAGGCTGGTCTTGGCCCATCTCCGACCGCAGGTGAAATCCTCACTGGACCCTCTGCAGTTTGCATACCAGCCCCGTGTGGGAGTGGACGATGCCATCATCTACCTGCTGCAACGAGCTCAGTTGCACCTGGATGGAACCGGTGGCTCTGGGAGAATCACTTTCTTTGATTTCTCCAGTGCATTCAACACCATCCAACCACTGCTGCTGAGTGAGAAGCTGAGGGTGGTGGGGCTAGACGCGTCCACCGTCTCCTGGATACTGACTACCTGACAGGCAGACCACAGTTTGTCCGACTGGGCAATGTGCTGTCTGATACGGTGGTCAGTGATACAGGAGCTCCACAGGGAAGTGTTCTGTCTCCCTTCCTGTTCACCCTGTACACCACTGACTTCCAATGCAACTCGGAGTCATGCCATCTGCAGAAGTTCTCTGATGACTCTGAAGTGGACTTTGTGGCGTGGGCTGGTAGGAATCATCTGCTTCTGAACGTGGCCAAGACCAGAGATGGTGGTCGACTTCAGGAGGAAGACGACGGCTCCACAACCGCTGAGAGTTCAGGGACAGGATGTGGACATGGTGGAGGAGTACAAGTTCCTGGGTGTCTTTATCGACAACAGACTGAACTGGAAGACCAACATCAATGCTGTGTACAGAAAGGGGATGAGTCGACTCTTTTTCTTGAGGAAACTTCGATCCTTCAATGTGTGCAGCAACATGTTGGAGATGTTCTACCAGTCTGTTGTTGCCAGTGCACTGTACTTCTCCATTGTCTGCTGGGGGAGCAGCATTGGAGCCGGAGACACCAACAGATTTAACAAACTGGTTAAGAAGGCCGGCTCCATCATTGGCTGCAAACTGGACAGTCTGGAGAAGGTGGTGGAGAGGAGGACACTAAAGAAATTATTATCCATATTGGATAACCCGGACCACCCTCTCCACCACCTACTGCAGGGACAGCGGAGCACTTTTTCCAACAGACTCCTTCAGCCCCGCTGTCACAAGGACAGATACAGGAGATCATTCCTGCCGACTGCAATAACACTTTACAATAAATCACCTCTGGCCAAATCAACCACTCAACTATAGCCCCGTTGTTTGTTTGTTGGCTACATCTTTGCACTACTGTTTCGTTTTGTTAGTTAATTTAATTTAATATTATTATTATTATATTATATTTGTTGTATATATTGTGCATTTTTCTTATTTTGTTATTATTCTATTCTATTTTTTTGTATATATTGTTCAAATCTGTATGTACAAATGCTGCTGCTGTAGCGAAACAATTTCCCTTTGTGGGGTTAATAAAGTATCTGTCTAACTATCTTTCTATCTGTCTATCTGCTTCATATAGTCCTTCATTTCTATTTGCAGCTGCTCAAGCGAGGGTCCCTTGTAGGGGCCTCTTAGTTGAGGTGCGGGCATAGGTCTATCTGTTAGCATTTCATGTGGTGTGCGGTGCGTTCGTTTTGAACATTTTCAGTACTTCTCCCCCCCGCCTCGCACAGTGACTTTCATCGTGCTATTCTGAGATGAGAATGGTCATGCAACCAACAGTCCTTGATGTGATCTCCACAACCCCTTTCCATCAACTGTCAATCCTCTATGCACCCACTTGTGATGTTCACTTAGATATGACCACATGTTATTCTCTGTTTGGCTAAAAGGTTTTACAAATTGTTTCTCTAATCTGATGGTTGCTGGGTTTGATTCTATTGGGTTTAGTTCTGGGTCACTATAATTGGTTGCATTTTGTTGTATGTTATTTGATAGCCATGATTTCTCGTACATCAATATGATAGGAAACACAATTATTACTGTACAGTTTACCAGGATCCTCTGTGGGACTGAAGTCAGTGAGTTGAGTCCAACTGTGCAGCCAGTCAGACATTTCCTTCCTCTCCAGTCCTGGGCCTTGTGTCAATGACACATGCAGGAACTCCCCCCTAAACAACTCAGATTGTGTGGGAGACAGAGAAACAGAGGCAGCAGCAGTATTTTCTGTCCAATAAATATCCATCATACATAGCTTCTCTACCTCTCTCTCGCTCTCTCTCTCTCTCACCTCCTAACCATACTTCTCAAATCTTTCATCTGGTATGTGGGTGTGAGTGGGGTTTGTCTTGAATGCAGCCTTTTTTGCCTCTGTTTGAAGCCGTATGGCTGATGTTGTAGACATGCTATTTTTTGAGACATTACTTTTTAGACCTGAGCATTTGTTGAAAGCATTGGATTCAACATTTGAAATGCTGTCCTGAGGCTCCACGTTAACCACATCATTATGAACATCGATAATTTAAGTATTGTGGCAACTTTCATTGCAAAACAACCATTTGTTTACATCAGCAATAAAGACATTGACACTGAGCATTTTTAGTTTATACCACATTTCATGCTTTTCCACCTCATCTTTAGGCAACAACTTCATCAAAGTTACATATTTTTCTTTTACTTCACCACTAATGTACCTTTTACCTCTTGGACTTAGCTTTTGTCTCCCATCAAATCAACAATTATCTCTTTGAGATTGTGTGCTCTTTGAAATGTTACCTTTCTTTCTTTCTTTTTGCAGGCTGATTATTTTTTCCATAAGCGCTTTTTCTGTCAATTTAACAGTCCGCTTCTTTACAGAGTAGTCAATTTTTACCTGAATCAACCTGAGGCTCTGTCTCAGTTAAGAATTCAGAATGGGCAGTCTGTTCTTCTTCCATTGTTTGTGACGCAAATTCAGTTTTGTGAATGAATTCATGCCCCATCAATGCACATTACTAACTTTGCTTTTTCCCCAGAGTATTTGTGCTTTCTTGCCTCACAGGTTTCCATAGATCGTTCTTAGATTTGGACCGTGGTCCTGTCTGACACCTACTGCTACTATTATTATTAGTTGCATTGCTATTACTATTGCCGATACCATTACTGCTTTTACTGTCATTATTATTCTACATCCACTGCTGTTGTTATTATTATTATTATTAGTGGTAATTTTTCCATCATTATTCTGCCTACTTCTCTCATTATATGAATAATTTATGTCATATGCATTGAATGTGTTGTAACTCTTTTATGTTGTTCATTCTGTACACATGATATTATTGCACTTCTTTCCATCCTGGGAGAGGGATCCTCTTCTGTTGTTCTGACTAAGGTTTCTTGGAGGGAGGTTTTCCTGTACCGATGAAGTAATATGATTACTGATGATTGCAGGTTTGGTTTGCTTTAGACCATCTCTTTATTTTTTTGTTTAAAGGTTAGGACATTCATTTAAAATATTTTGTTTTGACAATAAACCTTTCATGTTATAATGTGACACTGATCCAGTGTTAAAATAGTTACTGTACGTTACTGTGCTCAGCTTTTGTGACAGTCCTCGCTTACTGTACTGTTGCAGTATAAACCACTCACATGTCCACATGGTGGTCGTTGGTATGAACTGCAATTCTGATGTCTGATGAATAAATGTAAATCAACTTTATTGTCCAAATTGTACATAGCACAGCACACAGGGAAATTTAGCATGTACATTTAAGCCTTATTAGTATTTAGGAGCAGTGGGCAGCTACTATGCATTGCCTGGGTAGTCTTTCAATCGGAAAGGTGGTTCGATCCCCAGCGCCTTCAGTCCATGTAAATGTTTAGTCCTGATGGCATGGTAGCCATCAGTGCATGAATGGATGTAATTTAATTAAGTGTTTTTCCACTGCGCCGCACAAGTTACGTTGTTTACATTGATGACGCGTTGGAGGTGTGATAGTTTCAAACCACAGTAATGCTGCGGTCAAACCAAACTCGCGGGAGTTTACTCACAGGATTATTTGTGGTTATTCGCGTCATTCAATTATTATATGAATCATTTCTGTCATGTGAATTGAACGTGTTGTAACTCTGTTATGCTGTTCATTCTGTACACATGACATCTATTTTTGTACTCTGTCCATCCTGGGAGAGGGATCCTCCTCTGCTGCTCTCCTGAAGATTTCTTCCATTTTTCTCCCTGTTGAAAGGATTTTTTTGGGGGAGTTTTTCCTGAGTCGAGGAGAGGTTCTGGGACAGAGGATGTCATTGTGTGCAGATTGTAAAGCCCTCTGAGGCAAATTTGTAATTTGTGATTTTGGGCTATACAAAAATAAATTGAATTCAATTCAATTGAATTCAAACTAGACGCGCCGGAGTGGCTTATCTCCATGCCACTTAATTCCGCCATCAACCATGGAAGAAATAACCACTATTTCTGTCTTGTACATGTTGTGGAAGTCCCACAAACGTCAGAACGTGTCTGGGTTCATAACATCATCCGTAGGCGCACATAGCTCAGTGAATTTCACCGACTTCTCCAGGAACTGCGTCTGAATGACTTCCATTTCCAGCACTACTTGAGGCTGACCAGTAGCCAGTTGTTTCTGATTCAACAACAGCAGGACGTCAGTGATGACAGGAGGAGGATCTCAACGCTGATAGGCTCACACGAATGAGGCAAATTTCGCTTTTTTGCATTTACGTGCGTCCATTGCGTCTTTGCATTGACTTTGTATGTAATCTCCTCGCGTGAAAATTTCACGTAGCATTTGGTGTGAACACAGCTTAAGAACTAGTCAAAATGTTTGCCTCATGTATTCGCATACATTCGGCTCACAAAGCCAACCATCAGTTTCTCCTAGATACCTAAAGGAGCAATATACGACAGTCAGAGCATTAATATATTAACATATATACAGTCTGGTCCATACGTATTATATCTAATTTTTCCTATTTACATGACTGCAATGGATTTTAAATAAAGCAGTCAATATGTGGTTGAAGTGGAGACTTTCAGCTTTAATTCAATGGATATAACAAAACTATTGCATTAACCGTTTAGGAATTACAACCATTTTTACACAGCCCCCACATTTTCAGAGGCTCAGAAGTAATTGGACAAACTAACATAATAGTGAATATGATCATTTGTAATACTTGGAGGAAAATCCTTTGCAGTCAATGATTGCCTGAAGTCTTCCACCCATGGTCATCACCAAACGCTGAGTTTCCTCCCTTGAGCTGCTTTGCCTTTACTGCAGCCTCCTTCAACTGCTGCTGGTTTGTGGGTCTTTCTGCCTTCACTTTTATCTGAAGTAAATTAAAAGCATGCTCACTAGGGTTGAGATCAGGCGACTGACTTGGCCATTGAAGAATATTCCATGTCTTTGCCTTGAGAAGCTCTTGGGTTGTTCTCACAGTATGTTTTGAGTCATTATCCATCTGTACCATTAGTCCAATCAGTTTTGCAGCATTTGGCTGAATGTGAGTAGATAGTAAAGCCCTAAACACCTCAAACCTCATCCTGCTACTTCTATCAGCTGTGACATCATCAATGAACACCAGTGACCCAGTTCCATTGACAGCCATACATGCCCATACCATAGCACTGCCTCCACCATGCTAACCAGATGATGTGGAATGCTTCGGATCAGGAGCCGTTCCTTTCCTTCTCTACACTTTTCTCTTCCCATCATTCTGGTACAAGTTCATCTTGGTTTCATCTTCCAAAGAACCTTCATCTAAAACTGATCAGGCTTATTCAAATGTTTTCTGGCAAAGTCTAATCTGGCCTTCCTGTTCTTCAGTGTTATGGGTACTGAAGTATATGGCCCATCAAACTTTGCCTGGAATTGTGACCCCACAAATTGCCAACCAAGCAAGTACTTGGCCATCCTCACTCAATTTACGTGTCTCACAGAGGCAGTCATACAAATGCTTCATTCTAGCCTGAGATTTTGCCAATTTTTTTTGTCAACTGAGCAGCCAAATCTGTGTCGGGAACTATTTACATAATCTATCAAGTTCAGAGTTGGTTCAGCGGCAATCCATTGAAGCGCTGCCAAAGGTCCACATACCTTGTAACCAAAGATTAGGTCATCTGGACTGACCTCCCTGGCAGCTAAAAACAACCATGGTAAAACCTTCCTCCAAATCCTATTCCAAATATGGCAATAAACTGAGTTAAGGCCTTAGCTACAGACTTAGTGATAGTACGCAATGGGTAGGCAGCCAGGATGTGTGTGTGGGGCACAATAATTCATGTGTAGTTCAGTAAATAGAATTATTTCATGGGTTTAATGTAAGTTAAGAGAGTTTGTTATGTTTCCTATGTGTTCACGAGAAGGAAGTCTTCATTGTAGTTCAAATTTGGGTTACAGTGTTATTTATCACCAGTTACATTTTTAAGCAGTAGCGCCAGTGGATCGCCAGTAGGTGTCATTATTGCTACATGAGTAGTGTGTGTGAGACGGTTAGGCTCGACCACACGTCGGGCTGTTTAATTGGAAAAAGCGCACTCTAGTCTTTATTATTTTAAATTAATTTAATTCCTGTATATTTTGTATCGCCTGCGCATTATGACAGCATTAGGCGTGCTTTTGAGAAGTAATGTATTGGGACAGCCTTTTCATAGTGACATGCGATCGCTAACAAACCTGTCCTGTCATTATTTTCATTTTATGTTCTCATGCCAGCGTTGTGTATTTGTGGGGATGTAGTACAAGCTTGGGATCCCTCTTGCAGCTTTGGAGCAGTTAACCATCTGATGTGTTCAGACCATAGACTGTATATAATATTGTTCGTACTTTTTTCTGTATCGATCACAACACTATCGCACTTTGCAGATATATTTATTTGTTTTGCATGTTTAACCGGGAATATTTTCCTGTAGGACAGGAAGTACGTCACTTCACCTCGTTTTCTTCGTCGTCGCTCTTTTACATACCAGACAAAGTATGGCTCAACGAACCAGACAGAACAGCGACCCCACGTGTGTCTACATTGAAATTACATCTTCATTCCTGAAAACAGGTGTCAAAGTTCAGACTGTCAAGTTTTTTCTGAAATATTTTAAAACCACCAGCATTTTTTTCCAACGATTAAGACATGCACTTTGAATGTAGCGTTAAATGAGGTGCCAGAGTGCATAAGAAAAATATAAAATATCGCTTGTTTAAAAAAAGAAATCCCCCCTACAGAGGTCGGGGCTAAGGCCTGAATGTCCTCAAATGCTACAAGCGCACCTGACGGTCCCCACTGGCAGGAAATGATTTATTGGACCCTAGCAACACATGACGGCTGAAATATGATTGGATAAAAGCTCTAACGTAAAGACCAGCCCTCCGCTCTCGACCTGAGACTGGAAGCAGCGCAACCAAGAGAAAAGCTATGAAATGAAGAGAATAGACTATGGGGAATAATTTAATACATATTTGTGAAAAAAATATATAAAAATTTAATTTATATTCTGATGATGTTTAGGCCAGCAGAGAAGGCCTTGCTGGCCCTGACGGCCCGCTACTGAATATAATATTATCAGCAGGACAAGTTGAAAATAAATTAAAGGCTATCTGTCGTTCATTTCGGGGTGTAGTTATTTCGGATTAGTTCTAGCTACAGATCTGCACACTGCAGATAGCAAAGTGTCCGGGACGGGGCGGACCTGCTGCTAACGCAACACAGTTGTGACGCTGCAGTTACCCAGCATACAGTTAGGCATCATGGCGGACACAAGGGAGAAGGGACTGCAAGACTACAGGAAAAAATTACTCGAACACAAAGAAATTGACGGGCGGTTAAAAGAATGTAAGAGACTATTTTATTTTGACATTTGTGGTATGACAGAAATGCATATTGTATGTTTTGATAAGATACATATTATTGGGTAGCCATCATCAGCTAGCTGGCTAGCTAGCTAGTGCTTTGTCATGCAGTTAGCATCTTCATAGAAATGAATCGAAGTAATGCTAAACCGGTTAACGCTAGGAGTGCTATCTTAGCTTAGAAGTAACGTTAACGCTAACTGTAAGTAGATAAACAATTGTAATATTAATGATATGCCCAGCAGTAACTAACGTTAGGTTCATGACTTCTAAAATGCCTCTGTAGCCATTATTTCGATATTGTATATTGTCCTATCTGTTAACGTAATGACGACATTTACGTGAAGCTAACTTTGACCAGCTAACAGGCATGTTTGTTTGACTGTGACCAAAGTTTCCACACTTGGCTGTAACGAACAATTTCATTATTGACTGAGTTGTTGTATTTGATAACCCTAAACTAGACACAATATATTCTGTCGATCCCCTTTGTTTTCTAGTGAGAGAACAGCTGAGAGAACAGACTAAACAGTACGAGAAATCAGAAAATGACCTGAAGGCTCTGCAAAGTGTTGGTCAGGTAAGACTATTGTCTGTAACTTGTTTACATTTTAGGCTCTAGGATCCCATTAAAGGGATTAATTCAAGTTGTTGCAGCAGTAGACTGAACATTTGTAGATGAACACAATTACAGACAGAAATTGAATGTCCCCAATAAGAGAGTTCTTATTGTCATGCAAAAAACATTTTGCTAAAGCCCCCAGTTTTGTTAAATCTATTCATCAAGTTGGGGATTTAAGGAGGAATCCATTTTCACCAGCATGGTTGACATAATATCCTTTTCATAGCAGGTATAACCTAAGATTTTGAAGTAGAGGGTTTTTCAAAGTAAAATGAGGTACATGACCACTTTAGTGAAAATAATTACTATTGTAGCAATTTAGTGTCTCAAACTCAGAATTGATTTATTCTGTGTTTTAGTGAAGTGCCTCTCACAATACTGGTGCTTTCATTGATATTAAAAAGTAATATTATATTCTGCAAGTAATATTATATTCTGCTGCTGGAGATAAACAGCTTCACTATAAAAAATGAGTTGACCAAGCACCCTTAAGTTGTATCTGGCCTATCATTAAGGGTGCTGTGCTGTTTAAAACCAACAATCAAATCCTTCTTCAGGGTCTAGAGGAGACACAAAGTTGGCTTTATAACGTTTCTGACAATGGTGAGAGAAAGGAGAAGGTTCAGTGTGTGAAGACAGTGGAAGGGACCTAATTAGACAAACGGGAGGGAGAGAATAAAATTAGCCTCTACTAACTACATCTGTGCCTCGTTCCCTGCAGATTGTTGGAGAAGTGCTCAAACAGCTGACTGAGGAGAAATGTAAGTTCATATCTCACATTTACAAATGTTACAGCACAGGTACTACCAGCTAAATAATTTCAACAAAATATTGCTCTGCATTTATCTCGATCATAAAACTCACGATTCGGATCAGAGTTGCGGATCAGATCAGCACAAAAAAAAAAAACGGGGAAAATATAACATTTTGAGATCTTTGATCACGTTTTTTTGCCGCCAATACTAATTGGTGATCATTGATGAGCAATATTGGCAGATACGGATCTCTTTATTGTTTCATTATAGCAGCTGGTCTACAAGGGTCCAGACTTTTTTTGATGTTTTTTTTTTCTTCTTAAAAACACACAATTCAAAGGATAAGGAAATAAAAGACTATTTCTATTGATGAAAACAAAACTTGCCACTAGTAGTTTTAATTATGTATTATAAACTGCTTAGAACTAGTGTAAACGGGCCATAATTCATCTCTAATTTATGTTTTTGTGAAAACATCTCCTTCAAGTAACTGTATTTATTCAAGTTTCTCACCAACACTACATTTTCCGAGATTACGTGTGAACACATCGTGATACTTTATAATTTACTTTCGCCCAATCCACATTTTTACTGAACGGAGCCTGAACGCATCATAATGTAACTGAACCTAACTTTCGTTCGTTTGCCGTTAGAGATGCTGCCACCGTCCTGTCAATTTTAAATACAGATTAGCATTATCAGAGATTGGCGACTAGAAAAACATAAATTATGGCATATTTTATTGAATATTGGCGGATAACGGTCGTCAGTAAAACTTTGTTTCACACTGCGATAGTTAACGTTAAACTGTAATTAATCCACGTTTCACATGCGTGCCGAACTGGAAGGGTGGATCCTTACAGATCGATAATGGTCCGTGACACCGCTAGCAACACGCCACTCTCATATTTCTGTACGCTCTTTTTCCTCTATTATGGCTTTTCTCCTTTAACTGCTCTGTGGCAGGCTCATATTATGCAACATCCATCCTCTTGAAGTTTGGCATCCATTGAAAAATGACAGCCTGTAACTGACACGTCAAACTGATCAGCTCAACCTGTAAAGCTAATGTATTTTTGGTTTTATTCCAGTCATTGTCAAGGCCACCAACGGCCCCAGATATGTGGTTGGATGTCGCAGACAGGTAGGTGGTGAGCACATACCAATGTGTATTAGCTTCTCTTTTTTATGGTTATATATTTTGTTGTCATTTTCACAAACTTGCCTGCAAATATTTGTGTCCGGACCCAAAGGTTCATAAACTGTGCAGAACATTAGGATCACCTGAAACTGACAGATTGGTGAATAATAACTCTGACCTGTTTCTAAAGATGATGTGCATGAATGGAATAGGTCAAAACAATGATTTAAAATGTATTCATCATGAGACATGGCAGAAGTGCATAAAGCTTTAAATTATTAAAATGGATTGATTCAAAGTCTTGTTACCAGGTGTTGGGAAGTAATGCTGTATCAGCTGGTCTATAAGCTGGTCTTTTTTGTCACCGTCCCAAAAATCATTTTAACCGCTTTAAAGTCGGTGTAAACTACCAAAAATTCTAAATGTTATACTTTTATTTCGTTTAAGTTTTTTTTCGTCTTAAAAACACACAATTCAAATCACATGGAAATAAAAGACTATTTCTATTGATTAAAACAAAACTTGTCATTAGTAGTTTTAATTATGTATTATAAGCTGCTTAGAACCAGTGTAAATGGGTCATAATTCATCTCTAATATTTATTTAGGTTTTTGTGAAAACATCTCCTTTAAACAACTGTGTTTATTCAAAGTGCAGCTGCAGGCGTCCGATAACCTATGCTGTGTTGTTATTGAAGTGTGATTAGGCGGAGTGAAGAGAGAAAAGAATACGGGCAGAATCGCTGATCCTGCTTTTGCCTTTGAAGGTTAATTTCAATAATTTTAGAATTGCAATCAATCAGACACTTAGTGCAATCTAACTATCTAACTATTCACACACCGTCGGCACAGCTACGAGAGCAATTTGGCTTAAGTGTCTTGCCCAAGGACACATCGAGCAGAGCCTGCTCTACCACTCAGCCACAGTTGCCCCTGTGATTATTTAGACTATTTAGTAAAGGTTCATGACATAAATACAATAATAATCAAATTCCAGATTGTAATAAGAAAAAGAGTCCACTCTGGGCAATGTTGAAAATGAGAAATCAAAGTACCTTTTGTTTTTGGCCCATTCAGCAAATAAAATATCTGCCACATCTGCATATACATTTACATACATATTGTTTTGCCCACCTATCCGTTTTTTAGAGGATTCATTTTTTTATTTTTACAAATAAATAAATAGTTTTTAATTTTTTTGGGAAGGCACAAAAATAACCAAATTTGCAAAAATTTTCAACCTGAATGTGAACACTAATCTATGGTGTTTTTCATCACAGTTGGACAAGTCCCAGCTGAAGCCAGGCACCCGAGTGGCTTTGGACATGACCACACTCACTATAATGAGGTAGGCTGGATTTATTCATCAGAGTTGGTCAAACAGCACAACAGTTTAATAAGAATCTAACGTTCAGGCCACATTGAAGACACGATGCGACCTGTTAGCGGAGTGGATATGCCGTACAATGTATTTTTTTTACTGGCTACACCTCTACGCAGACACGGCTTATGGTTGTGTTAGTAACATTTCTGTCTTTCATTCTGCTATTTCAATCTCTCTTGTCAGCTAGTAGGTGTAGTGTTTCCCACAGGATTTAGTGAGACTGGTGGATGGACCTCAGACCCTTTTAGGGGTCATGGTCCATCAGAAGAACATTGTTCTTTAACGGGGAGAAAAAAGAAAGAAACCTTCGGGAGAGCAACAGAGGAAGGATCCTCTATCAGGATGGACAGAAGTACAATAGATGTCATATGAAGAGAATGAACAACATAGTTTTAACACATTCACAACACATTCAATGCATATGACATAAATGATTCATATAATGAGTAGTAAGCAGAATAATGATAGAAAAATTACCACTACTATTAATTAAAGCTGCAAGCAGCGATTTACTTGTCCTCGCACCTTTGCGCATGTCGGGGGTGCTGGTGGAATGCCGGCTCACGCGGCCGAGAATGTTTGCGACCATTAGACAACGCGACAACAAGTTAGCCGTGTTTTTCCTGCATGGAGTGAGGCTGGAAATGATGCTTTGCAAACAGTACACTACTTTCTGTATCATCTGTGTGGCGCTGGACAACATGCATCAACATGCATCATTTTGCTCTATATCAAGTTTAGACAACATCAAGTTAATGACATCGGAATCGGATAATGTTTGTCACATCACACTGACTTCCTGTTGCCAGTAGGTGGTGCCTTGACTGAGTGAAAATAGACTTGTAGACATCCTCAGGCCGTGACTGTTATCAAGCATGACAAGTTTGGGACAGATTTGAGAAAGTCCAGAGGATTTATATGAGCATGTTGTTTGATGGCGAATCAAGTAAAATCGTCGCCCGCTACGGCTATGCCATTCCGTCAAATGAAAAGCTTTTGATAACTTTTAATCACTAAGGTCTTTAGATTTGACTGACCAAATTTGAAGTTGATCTGATAATTTCCCTAGGAGGAGTTCGATACAGTACAGTGCCTGGAAATGAAAAAACATCAACACTCAAAATGGCCGGCTTCTGGTACAGTTTGGAGCATGGTCCCAAGAGACTTATTTTTAAGTTTACATGTGTTGCATAGGCATACCAAATTTTGCATATCTATGTCAAACGTACTGCGAGGGCTGCTTTGTCAAATTTTGTCAGAATTATTTTTAAATTTTGTAGGGGGCGCTATCGAGCCGATTTGCAATTTTGAAGCATTCAAATCATGTCATAAAACTACATTTAGGTCATTAAATGTGTGTGCTATGTTTTGGTCTGTTTTGAGCAATTTTAAGCCTCTCAAAAACATCTTTGTTTTTCATTGGCGAATAGTGTGTTGCCGCGGCAACAGCCTTCGACAAAACAACAACATTTTGATAACTTTTAATCACTATGGTTTTTAGATTGTACTGACCAAATTTGAAGTCTATCTTGATGATTTACATGAAATGGGCGCCACGCCACGTCAAGGCCGTTGAGAAAAAAACTCATGATTTTAATAATTTTTCATCACAAAGGTCTAAAGAGCATCCTGAGCAAATTTGAAGTCGATTGCATTAATTCTGTAGGAGGAGTTCGTAGGAGTACAAAGGCTGAAAACGGCGAAAAATGACAAAGCCCAAATTACTGTAGCGCCCCCTAGTGTCTAAATGGCATACACATTTCAGGGCATGTTACAGGATGCAATGTGCACATATGCTGCAAATCCTGTGACACTAGGCCTAATGGTTTTGAAGTTATAAGTATTGATGTACAAGCCACGCCCCTAAGAAGTTCATTTGTCCCCATCTTATGAATGCAAAAAGATATCAACAATCTTTTAATAATGTTTGACGATATAGGTCCAATAATGATCCACAGCATATTTGGTATGAATCGGACCCAGTGTGTAGGAGGAGATGTTGTGTTCGTCGGTGCTCGGACCCTAATAATAAACATGCCAATTTCAATAGGGTCCTCTCGGACCGACTTCGTCGGTGCTCGGACCCTAATTATAGCTGCAAGCAGCATTTATTGGGCCTTTGCACCACCGTCACCACGGCAACAATGTTCCACAAAAGGTAAAAAGCTTCGTGGGCTGGCATTATGAACATCTAACATTTGTGTGGAACAAATTTGAAGTCTGATAAACCTTCAAAGAGAAGCAAGCCAAAGTATAGACTGTAACTTCCTGTTACCAGTAGGTGGCGCTATGACTATGATTCAAAATTGGCCTGTAGATGTCTTCAATCCTGGAGTCTTATGAAACGTGAAATTTGGAAAAGCTCTGACCATGGCGAGACATGGCGGCTCAGCGAATTTCACCGAGCCGCCACGTCGCCATCCTTCAACGAATTCTTACAATCTTCCAAATGAAGCATTATCAAGGACTTAAGGCTTTTCTGACAAATTTTGAGGAGGAGGATGTAATGGTACACAACCTGTAACTTATTGTTGCCACCTGGTGGCACTATTACTATGATTCTAAATTGTCATATAGATGTCTTCAGGGTCACAATGGCATACCATATGAGAAATATGGAACAGATTAGACAATGTATGGACGAGGTTACAACAACTTCCAGGCGACAGGTTTTTTTTTTTTTTTTTTACCCCACGCCGCGGCTATATTGTTTGATAACTTTTCACTTCAACGGTTTCAAGATCATACTGACCAAATTTCAAGTCAATTGGATTAAATCTCTATCCTAGGTAGTCCCCCAGCAGTCTAGGCCTATAGCAGCATAGGGGCTGGACCAGGGCAAACCTGAGCCAGCCCTAACTATAAGCGCTATCAAAGAGGAAAGTCTTAAGTCTACTCTTAAATGTGGTGACTGTGTCTGACCCCTGGACTGAAAGTGGAAGCTGGTTCCACAGAAGAGGAGCATGGTAACTATGTCACATCATACTTTTTAAGACTCTAGGAACCACAAGTAGCCCCGCATTCAGTGAGCGAAACGCTCTAGTTGGTTAATAGGGTACTATAAGCTCCTTATGATGGTGCCTTTTTTTAGTTTTTGTTAGTACAAGCGCTGCAGCATTCTGGATTAACCGGAGATATTTAACAGACTTATTAACCTGATCAGCCTGATAAGGAATTGCAGTAGTCTAGTCTAGAAGTAACATACGCGTGAAGTAATTTTTCCACATCGCTTTGAGACAGGATGTCTGATTTTTTTAAATGTTACGTAGGTGAAAAAAGGCAGTCCTTGAGATTTGTTTTATGTGGGAGTTAAAGGACAAGTCCTGATCAAAGATAACTCAGAGATTCTTTACGGTGGTGCTGGATGCCAGGACAATGCCATCAAGAGAAACTACATCATTAGATAATTGATTTCGGAGGTGTTCTGGGCCTAGTAAAATAACTTCAGTTTTGTCTGAGTTTAACATCAGGAAGTTGCAGGTCATCCATGTTTTTATATCTTTAAGACATGCTTGAAGTTTATCAAAGTGGTTGGTTTCCTCTGGCTTGATCGATATAATTGAGTATCATCTGCATAACAATGAATTTTTATGGCGTGTTTTCTGATTTATATTGCCTAAAAGAAGCATATATAAGGTGAATAAAATTGGTTCCTTGTGGAACTCCGTGACTAACGTTGGTGGTCATTGAGGATTCATTGTTTACATACAAAGTGGGATCGATCTGATAAATAGGACGTAAACCAGCTTAGTGCAATTCCTTTAATGACAATTAAATGTTCCAGTCTTTGTAATAGGATGTGGTGGTCAATGATGTCAAATGCAGCACTAAGGTCTAACAAGTCCCTTGTCACTGCAATTAGAAGGTCATTTGTAATTTTCACAAGTGCGGTCTCTGTGCTATAGTGCACTTTAAATCTTGATGTAAAGTATGATATATGAGGAAGTAGTGTATATAGCCTAATTATTAAGTATATTAATTCATTAAAAGTGAGTGATATATTCGGTAGACACCACGCACTAAGGGCCCAACTAGAGTCGGTCGCTGTGGAGAGCCAGCCAGCCAGCCAGCCAGCCCACTCGTTCAGAAGTGTAATATGAAACTATGGTGGAGTAAAATTTACTTTGGTGGGCTGCTACAGTCTTAAGTAATTAATGGGATTCAATGAAAAATATTACGTTCCTTGTCGTCAGTAAGGCATTTCCTTTGATATGGAAAAGACCCTTTATTCTCCGTGGCGCGTACGCTTCGCTGCCCACACCTGCTGTAGCCAGTGTCATTGATTTATAGTCGAAGTGTTATGACATTCAAGCTGTGTCCTTTACACAGGACTAATAAACAATCAACACCAAATTATTGTTCATCACAGCAGATGTGCCAAATACTGCTACTGCTCCTTTCCCTGGAGGACAATGTTTTATTTTATAACAGGGGAGGGGGATCACCACACACTAAAGAAATGTGAAAGTTTTGAAGTAATACTTTCTTATCTTTGTATGTTACTTATTGAGCGTCTGCAAATGTTTATGTGCCTTGCAGAAAGAATTGCAGCATATAAACCTTTTTTTGTGTAAACATTTGTATCCTTTTCTCACCACACCAAAAACGTATCAAGCAGTGACTTCCAAGAATGCAAGATATAATAAACCATGCATTTTGTTCACTGTTACACTCCTAAACCTGTAGACCAGGGATGTCCAAACTTTTTTTCACTGAGGGCCACATACAGTAAAATATACAAAAGGCTGAGCCACTCACTAGAGGTGAGGTCACTCAGTTCATGAAGACGTCGGTCCTTCTCTGTCAAAAGCGGGTCAATTTCTGATCTCAGGGAATCAAACCATGGAGCCGCGACTGAGCCAGCATGATGGAGGAGGTCCCCGTATTCAGCGTCAACATCAGAGAGGAAAGCTTGAAATCCTCTGTGGTGGAGCCCTCGTGCTCGTGCTGGTGCTCGTACTCTGTTGACAGTTTTCACAACTGTGTTAATCACATCGCCGAGCTGGACTGTCTTGGCACAGAGAGCTTCGTGGTGGATGATGCAGTGCATTTTAACAGCCTCCCCTCCACTCTCTCGCACCTTGGCACACAGGCCGTTCCTTTGCGCTCGCCTGTCATAGCCGGAGCCCCATCGGTTAGAACTCCACACAGCTTGTCCTATTAAGTCCCATATTGTCGATTGCATCTGACACAGCTTCAAACATGTCCTTCCCCGTTGTTGTGCTGTTTAGACTCCTCAGATCAAGCAGCTCTTCCGTAATGCAAAAGTTATCGTCAACTCCCCATAAAGAAAATTAACAGCTGTGTGGTGTTTGTGGCATCTGTGCTCTCATCACATGCAATCGAGTAAAAAATCCAAAGCTCAAGCTTTATGTGACACTTGATGCTTCAGGTTAGCTGACAAGTCTTCGATTCGCCGCACAGTTGTGTTTCTGGACATGCTCACGTTGTTGACTTCCTGCATCTTTTCCGGGCACATTATTCCTGCGACTTTAGTGAGGCACTGTTTTATGCAGTCGCCCTCTGAGAAAGGTTTTGCGCTATGGGTTGAGCTACCTCGTAGCTGGCTAGTGTAGCATTTTCTTGTGTTTTTGTTAGCACGGCAAAAATACGATTGCTGAGCTTGCTTAACTTTGTCTTCTCGCTCGGCACCAGTGGAAGACGTGGAGGTCTGATGTTTGGTTTCGTAATGTCGTCGTACATCATAATCTTCCTTTCTTTGGTTCTGCCATTTTTGCTCATTCACAGCAAAATTTTTCTTTGATTAATTTTGTTTTGTGGAGAATCTGCCTTGTTGAAGACAGTAGTTCCATGTAGTGGGGAAATTAAGTGTAATACACTCAAGTGCAAGTTTCATGTGGGCCATATTCCATTATATTTTTAGAATTGGCTGCGGGCCAATAAAAAAATGGCCCATGGGCAGCAGTTGGCCCGCGGGCAGCAGTTTGGACACCCCTGCTGTAGACGTTCCACAAAATATGTAGGTGAAATGTGACTTGATAAAGAGTAAACCATATACACAGCTGGTGATGGGTGTGTGCTATCACCACGTTGAAGGAATTTCCCTGCAGTGTTAATGATTGGCGCAACAGCGAGATATGTGGTATTATTGCTTTATTTGCAAAGGATTTCATTCATCCTGATTTCAGTGCTATATATATATAAGATTTATTTTTGGGCAATTATTAACTATATTGTTGTTTTTAAATGACAGATATGGAAGTTTTAAAACTTGCATTAACTTTGTTTAATGGAGAATACAGCTGATAAAACCACTGTGCCTCTTTGAAATCCCTGAGACGCTTTGGTTGCGTCTAGTTGCTATGATAAGGACTATTTGCAGAAGTAAAGGATATTGGCACAAGGTAGAGTACTTGCTCTGGGTGAAGGGAAGGCTGACAAGTTTTTAATTCTCAGCATCCAGAAAAAAAGCCACACGCCCAGCGCCTCGTCACACTGCTGCGGTTGTGGCATAGTGGAATTATGCAGCACTCCCAATACAAAGAATAATAAACAATAAAAAAAAGAATGTGAACATAGCCGTGGTCAATAGTGCTTTTATTGTGACAGCCCTGTCGTGTGCTCAGCATGTGTTTCCTGTTCTGTCCAAGGTACCTACCCAGAGAGGTGGACCCTCTGGTCTACAACATGTCCCATGAGGACCCTGGCAGCGTCTCCTACTCTGAGATTGGAGGCTTATCCGAACAGATCCGTGAGCTGAGAGAGGTAAAAAAAAAAAAAAAAGCTAGCAATTCAACTTTTTTAAAAAAAAATTTTAAGATTACGTTACTCACATTGTATAATGTGTTGTAGTTTAACAGAGGCTCCAATATGTTTTCTATGAGATAACTGTTGTATGGTTGGGTTTTGATTGGAGGGATTCTGTTGTAGTTGGTAAATGCATTAAGACCAGATGATATATTTAGATCTTAAATCCTGTCAATTGATTCCAAAACAATGCTGCTATTATCTGGTTGCAGGTGATTGAGCTGCCCCTAACCAACCCTGAGCTCTTCCAGAGAGTGGGCATCATCCCCCCTAAAGGCTGCCTGCTCTACGGGCCTCCAGGTCAGTGGTCCAGTGAAAGAACACCCGTCTTTAAGCTTGCTATTCTCCGCCAGAGAGTGTACAACCACAATGTACTGTGAAGAAACTCGTTTTCTTCTTGCTTAACGGGCAAAAGGCTACAAACCAACCAAAGTGGGGTTTTGGGGGAGATTGTAATTTTCGCTTAACTCATGTCTCATATCCAAGGACTACTTTATCACCTTCATACAAGGCCTTTAAAGAATAAAGTCAAGTCTTCAATGCATTTTAAAGACACAAAGGTTGAAAATCCTGTAAACATTTTTATTTGGCTGCAAAATATTTACTCAAATGTAGACTTTTAAGACCACCTGAAGCTTCTGAAGCTTCTAAAAACGTGTTTTATAGTCTTATCAGTGAATATTTGTCTATCATGTCTGCAAAGCTCCAATCGGGTGCGCCTAGATACTAAAGTTCAAAGATGATTTCAAGCGCAGCGATCACTTGCAGAGCCGTTGCTGTGATTACATTATTTACTGACGTGTATACTTCAGAAGGCTGACGTCCATCCATCCATGCATGCATATCACATTTTAGTACAAAATCATTTTTTAGCCTGTATTTGTTTCTGAGACACTGAGCTCTATTGGCCCGCTATTGGTTCATTTCTATATGAATTGTATGATGCAAATATCTTAGAAGTGTTGTGTAGTAAGGCAATTGTCTTAGATCGTGTATTTTGTATCTGTATCTGGTGTTGATGAGATTGTCTGTAACAGGAACTGGGAAGACTCTTCTTGCCAGAGCAGTGGCCAGTCAGCTGGACTGTAACTTCCTCAAGGTGAGTGTCGCTGCCATGTCAGGTCGGACTGCCACACTGCAGTCAGTCAGCTGATTCTGTGTGTGCGCTACAGGTGGTGTCCAGCTCCATTGTGGACAAGTACATCGGTGAGAGCGCCAGGCTGATCAGAGAGATGTTCAACTATGCCAGAGACCACCAGCCCTGCATCATCTTTATGGATGAGATTGATGCCATTGGTGAGTGACACTGAGGATCTGGTTCAGTTTTTGTCCTTCCTGGGGCTTTAGCATTTTTGGTTTAGTTTTTTAGGGTATATGTTATTTTCTCATCTACTCTTCATGAAGCTACAATGAAAGCTTTATAAATGTGCTTTTATTGTGAAGCAGCTGAAGCTTAAATGTAGCCTTTGATGTTATTTCATGCGAATGCTTCGTAAAAAGGGAGCCATATAAAGATACGAACAATTTCAATGTGAATTCCCTTGAACCCCAGGCTCCACTTCGACCCCATTACTAGAATAATCAATATAACAACACAAATAAAAATAGAACAAAATATAAACTGTGAATAGACCAAAAAAAAGATATTGCAGTCCTATTTGCACTGATTATACATTCAGTGATTCAGATTCTCAACTCGGGACTTAAACACAGCCTGTGTGTTGGGAATCCTCACTAAATGCTTTTCATGTTTGTGTGTTCAATGCTCTTCATGTTTGTGTGTTCCCTGTAGGCGGCCGTCGTTTCTCTGAGGGAACTTCTGCTGACAGAGAGATCCAGAGGACTTTGATGGAGGTAACTGAGTCACTGACGTGTGATGTCTTTTCTATTACACCGTCCTTTAGAAAGTAACTCACAGGAATCTCTAGAGGGATCTTTCTGTGCTTCTCCACCAAGGACTGCCTTTTTAAAGATATTTCTCAGCTCCATTAAGGTGGTGTCTTATGCATCAACAACTTTAACCTCAGTCATTATCTACAACAAAAGCCAAATCTACTGGAGTGTCATCCAAAGGAACAGCAGTCAGCAGTGTAATGGGCCTTTGGGTTTCTCCCGTAACTTGTTTCTCCCGGCCCTGCAAACTCAGGTCTGTGTATGAGGCCTGGTGGGGAGGAAAACTGCTCTGCTAATGCCGTTAAGGATGGCAGACTGCGTTCCACTCCTCGAGTCCCACCACTGGGAGACACCTCACAATCAGCTAGCTTGGCTGCACGTTGCTACTTACACAGGGGATCAGTGGTGAGCAGGGTCGTCCTTCAGGATCGGCGGTTCGATCCTCGGCTTCACTAGCCCATGTCGATCTGTCCTTGGGCAAGACACTTAACCCCAAATTGCTCCTGTAGCTGTACCTACAGTGGGTGAATGATAGCTACTCCTGATGGGCAGGTGTTGTTGAGTATTTAGCTCAGTGACGGAGCTACAAGCCGATTGGCAGATGCAGAGCAGAGTGAGCGGGTTGGGGTGTAAGGTTTGACCATGTCCTGGATGTAGACTGGACCCCATCTGTTCATTTCAAAACATTGGTACTTGCTTACCGTGTTGCGGATGCGGGCAGCCACCGGTAACCAGTGGAGGGAGCGGAGGAGTAACCTGTAACCAGTGGAGGGAGCGGAGTAGTGAGGGTGAATTTAAGTTAAAGACCAGTCGAGCTGCTACATTCTGGATGAGCTGCAGAGGTTGGATGGCACTAGCAGGTAGACCTGCCAGGAGGGAGTTACAGTAGTCTAGTGAGATGACCAGAGCCTGTACCAGAGCCTGTACCAGAGCCGCCTTCTGGGTGGGAAGGGGACGGATTCTCCTGATGTTGTGCAGTATGTACCGACAGGAAAGTGTTGTTGCAGTAATGTTGGCAGTGAGGGAGAGTTGACTGTCGAGTGGCAAGGCTAAGAGTCGTGCTGCTACCTGTGTTTCAGATTCATATCTACATAGGGAGCAGGTCATCTTCAGAGTCCACCATGTTGCACCTCCATGTTGCTACAGTTGCCCAGATAGGACATACCAAACTCTAGGGAGACTTTTCCCTGTTGTTATGCTACCTGAAGGCCTCCGTAGTTCTCTACACACTTGGAAAAGGAGGAGTGGGCAGAGGAATGTTCAGATGAATGCAATCTGCAGCCTCACCACTAGATGTCACTAAATCCAACACTTTGCTACTTCATAATAGCAACATTTAACTGTTCAACATTTCCCCACCGAGCGTTTCCAAGTCGTATTACTATTGGTGCCGCTGTCGCAAAGACAACCGGATTAACACAGTTAACAACATAGTGGCTACTGGCTGTGTGCGTGTGCGTGTGCGTGTGCGTGTGCGTGTTTGCAGGTGATGAAATACAGTCTGTCTGTAGTGGGACAGCTTTGGTCATCTAAATGAATTAACTTGTAAATAGTGGCAATAACCTCACATTACTAGCAACGTATTCACAAAATTATTAACTTGTTTTATTTGTCGCAACTATTCATGTCAGCACAGTGAATAGAGGATAAAACACGGGTGTGTCTGTATCTGTCCTGTCAGCTGCTGAACCAGATGGACGGCTTTGACACGTTGCACAGAGTCAAGATGATCATGGCCACCAACAGACCTGACACTCTGGACCCGGCCCTGCTGCGTCCTGGCAGACTGGACCGTAAAATCCGTAAGATCTCTGTTCCTGTTGCTCATTGGTGTGTCAGCTGTCTGACCGCACACGCAGCCAAACTAACGTCCTCTTCTCTTCTTCAGACATCGAACTGCCCAATGAACAGGCTCGTCTGGACATCCTCAAAATCCACTCCAGTCCCATCACCAAGCACGGAGAAATAGGTGAGTGAGCACAAGGGCTACCTGGAGAAATCCTCCTCATACCATACACATCAGTCAGTTGTTCTCTCCTACTTGAACATTAGGAGGTCCCATTTGTTAGATCTGTTTCAGAGTAATTTTCTCATCTAGGACTCTACAGTGGGGTTGTACCACTAGGTGTTGCACTTGAGCTTGTGAGACTTTGAGCTTGTAAATGAGAGTGGAGCGACTCTAAGCTGCTTTGGCAGCCACCAATCAACACTAAACAATCAGAAGAATCAGAGTTTCGTCGGCTTCAAATCCAAAATGTTGATATATATATATATATATATATATATATATATATTGGTGCAGTTTTAGTTTTCTTTGAGACTAACTCTGCCATGTCTTGTCTCTTTACTCCAAAAAAAACACATGAACTTTCTAGTAACCTCCCACTGACTCGGCTCACGGCCCTTTATAAACAAATACAACCATGTTAATTACATTGGCATATTGATTATTATTTATGCAAAACGAGATGGATGTGGCGCCTACAGCACAGTTTGATGTTGTCTACCACATGACGGAATGACATCGGATTCATTTTCAATCAGTTTCCTCAAATGAATGAATTGCAGTTATTGCCTTCATTTAATTTGTCCTCATCCTCGCAACACTCTTCTTCTTATCCAAATCTGATGTTACATGGGTTGTTGTTTCGGATCTCACTTAATTAAGGTATAAAAACCTACTGCTGTGTACTAGTGTGGTCAGTCTGATAACACCTTAAAATACTTTGACTTTTGGTTGATATTGTCTTTGACATCCCATAAACATTTAACGGGACATGTTCTGTCCTATTCATATTTGAGCATTCATTGATGAATGCACAAAAATCCTAAAAACAACAGCAGACTCACGACCTCAGAGGTTTGACCTCAACCACAACCTGATGGATTCACTGTCTCCCTGTTAGTTGGAACCATTTATCGGTTGTTTAATGTGTAGTGTGGCCAAATGCACAATCACAGTACACTTGTAGACGTCTGGCTGACCCCATACACTTTTTGAGAGCTTTCCTGTCTGGAAGGGGTGGGGCTTCCGCTTTAATCTCCTGATAAGACATTATGAGCAGTGAGAACAATGTTCCTGAACTGAGAGACAAAACATTTCCTGTGATGGTCTTTGGTTCGTTTCAGATTATGAAGCCATTGTGAAGCTGTCAGATGGTTTCAACGGAGCTGATCTGAGAAATGTGTGCACAGAAGCAGGTTGGACATCAGTCATTCAGTTTCGTCATTAGTTTAATTTCCTCAATCCTGTTATTCACGTGTTTGTTTGTTGCAGGTTTGTTTGCCATCCGCGCTGACCGCGAGTATGTCACTCAGGAGGATTTCATGAAAGCCGTGCGGAAGGTGGCGGATTCAAAGAAGCTCGAGTCCAAGCTGGACTACAAGCCTATATAAACCCTCTCTATCATAGCCTCTTTTCCCCTACTTTTCATTGCATTTTCATGGATTTGCTGTGTTCCTTGTCCTCACAGTTGCCAACAAAGTGACTTTTACTCATTAACCCCTGTTTCCACTGGTTAGTGTGACTTGCCTTTATTAAACACTGCATCATAAAGGCTGATCATTCTGCCATCCCACAGAACACCGGATACAATAACTTGTACTGAAAATACACCATTATATGGAAAGTTGTGGTTCTTTTCAATTTATCACCATTCTTTCCTCTCATTACCTTCGAGTGAGCATGATGGACATTCCCATCTCACTGACTGCGTTGTCCAAAACTCATTAAAGGGACCGTTCACCCCAGTATCAAAACGCATATTTGTCCGCTTCTTTTCAGTCTCGATAGTTTTTGTGTGAGTTGCCGAGTGTTGCGATATCGGCCGTAGAGATGTCTGCTTTCTCTCCAATGTAATGGGACCAGATTGCACTCGGCTCAGCAACGTCTCTTTCCAGAAATTATGACTCCAGATTATCCACAGAGGATGTTGCAGATAATCTCCAGATAAGTGAGTAGCAGACCGCTACGTTTCCTCTTCAACGCCTTTCAGATTCTTCTTCAGGGTGATATTTGATTGGGACTTCAGTGTCAAACATCTGGACAGGCTGCCAGTGTTAACAGAACAAAGTGATGACTTCCCAGTACTGGAGCTAAAAATGGAAAGTCAGCCTATATAACGGAGGTATCTTGACTTTATGTAGACACAGTTCACAACGGCCTGTTAACTGTTATGTGCTGATAGTGGTGACAGCCTCTGTGTTTGATGGCTGATATTTACAGTCACTCACGGGATACGAGCCCGGTCTGACTTGTTCCCCCAGGGCTTTTATAGATGCATCATTACCGTGGATACTGTAACCTCGTATTGAATATAAAATAACACAAATGTACACTGTACAAATGTCTATTAAAGGTAAATTCACTGACAAAATCAATTCTATAATTCAAGGTTTTTCTATTAGACATAGTAACAATTTAAAGATGAAATGTATCTCATGGAACACGTAAGAGGCAAATGTTACATCTGAATGGTTGCACTAAGGAAAGGTCATCATGGGGTCATTAAGATCAAATGGGTCATAATTATTCATACCAAATTTGTGTCGATCTGGCTAGTGCTGTGATGTCAATATCCTAACCAGGCTGACCATTGAACAACAGTTTTGAAATACACAATTAAATCATCTATGAATAAATGACACTCAGATCTCCTGTATGATGGTTCCTCATTAATAAAAACTAATGTCAAAGGAATCTTTTTACTTGAGATATTCTTCACAGTTCATAAGTCTCCTGCATTTATAGAATCTGATTAAAGCTTAGAAATGATTGGCTGTGGTCAATAAATACTGCACTTGTCCTGGTCAGAGGAATAATTACATTTTTTTTTTGTTTTCTTCAACCGTTGCTATTATAAAAACAACTTGCTGATTTCATCGAGGTTTAAGTGAGTTAAAAATAATGCAGCTTTCTGTCTTTGGTCACATCAAAGGAGATAATTCTGTGGCTGGAGTTGATGACAGCCTGTGAACATTACCTATTTATAATACACCTATCCAACGCCATCAGTCATCACTTTTATTTCATGTTTCACAAGCTTCTACCTTCCCAGTTCAGCTGAGTTTGTATTGTAACCATAGAAACACCCATCAAGACATCAGCAGTGGCCAGTGCTGAGCTGGGACGTGTGTTTCTAACTGGAGAAGGTTTCCCTGCAGTTGACTGCAAGCTGTCAATACATGGTATCGCCCCTGTATACATTTATACAGGGGCGACTGTGGCTTAGTGGTGAGCAGGGTCGTCCTTCAATCAGAGGATTGATGGTTCAGTCCCCAGCTCCACTAGCCCATGTCAATGTGTCCTTGGGCAAGACACTTAACCCCAAATGTCTCCCGTAGCTGTACCTACAGTGTATGAATGGTAGCTACTCCTGATGGGCTGGTGGCACCTTAGCTCCTCCCATCAGTGTGTGAATGGGTGACTGATGTCATGTAGTGTTAAAGCACTTGGAGTGATCGGAAGACTAGAAAAGTGCTATATAAGTACAGGTCCATCCATTTACATGGTCAGTGCTCAAATATCATATTCACTATCTGCTTCATGACAACAGTTGCATTAATGCTGAAAACAAATGATACATGCTTATAGTAATTTGAAAGGTGTACAACAGATATGTGGGAAAAAAATAAGATGACAACAATGCTGTATCCCAAATCCACTCAACTAGTCAGTATGAGTGCTGTGATGTCCAACATTGTACCATAACAAAGGCAACAAATGTAACATTGTGTGCAAGCTCCAGAAATATCTTGTTAGAAGAAAAAAAAACACCTGTAAATTATCGGCTTAAGTCACCGTTTTACTGATGTTCAACGTCGCATTAATGGGATCATTTAGTATAAAGTACACACTGTATTCAGTTTCAAGAAACAATGAACTCCTTGGATTTCACTGCATTTTTCATAATTTAATCAAAAATGTTCATGCTTCACTTAAAGGATTTGCTTTGCTTTAATACTCCAAATAAAGTAAAACAAAATATAGTCTTTTGTGACTATAGTAAAACTATACTATAATATACTATAGTAACTTAATAGAACATTTAGTTTGAGATGTACAATGTCCATGTACAATTCATGAGCACCATGGTCGCTGTTCTTATTGCTGAGACATAAATCAGTGCCATGGCAATATTTAGACTGGTCCTGAACTGTAACCCAGTTTGGTGTGAGGGAGTTGCAGGAATTACATTACAATGAAACCCATCTTGCTGCACGTTCTCCTAAATAACATTGAACGGTTCAGTATGGACTCATTGTTCTGCAACTGCTCCCCGTGTCAGAGTGAAGGACTCCTGGACGAAGGCCCTGCATATGGGGCAGTGCTGGAAGTGTGACACACAGTTGTCACACACACAGGCGTGTCTGCAGGGCAGCAGCACCTTGTTCACTGCTGCATTCTGACAGACCACACAGTCTCTGCCCCGCCCCGCTGACCGGTCCTCCTCCTCCGCCACTGGACTCGGCTCCACTCTATTGGCCTCGTTGGGTTCAGTGGGTTGGGTACTCTGCTCTGAGTCAGGAGGCTCAGATACCCCCCCACTCTCAGCTGACATGAAGAGAGGCTGCGAAGACATGAGGCATAAAGGTGGCATTAACTGTTCACAGGGACTACGACTGAAACCTAATCACGGTAATGTCATGGTGATGTCAGGTCAGGCTTTGAGAGGACACATTTCTAACAGAAAGCCTGCATCAGTGTGGAGTTTGAAATATGTAGCTGCTTTTCAGACAGTCTAATCAAAAGGTGCTGTACAGTTGTATTATGGGAAATGTAGGACCGAGTGTTTTTGAGCGTGGAGCATAAACATCGGTTGATGTACGTGGCCGCTGTTATGTTGTCAGTTCTCACCATGACGTGTCGTTTTTTTAAACAGAGGAGCAAAGTATTCCAGCTTTTTCAGCAGCGTGGACAGTTCCAGACACTTTATGTGGAGGAAAGGGAGATGGTTTAATTTCCAACTAACCACTGGGACTTGCACATCCCACCAAATCTAGAGAGGCACATGTCCTTGTACACCGTGTGACGTCACTCCTGGAACCCCTGACGAAGGAACATAGGGACTTTTCCAGTTTGCCAACTCTGACCGCAGTGAGGGACAATCAGCATTCGCCTTTTGTGCCGAACTTGGAGACATCGCTGATAAAGCCGTCACCATTCTGTGGGGCGCGATGTGTGACAACGGATAGTTTAGGGCATCCAGCCCAGCTGAAGAAAGCTTTGCGCTCATTGTGACTAAGTTCATATCCACACCCAGGTAAATTAAAGACTGGGCCTGGAGCAGAGAGTTCTTCTGCCAGTTTATGGTGAAAACAGGCAAATGTGTAGTCCCTTGAATTTAGCCTCGACATCCATGTAATCAGGTATAGCAGGCTGTGCCACACTGAGCTGTGCTCCATAAGCGGCTTGTGGCCATCCTCGCCACGCTCTGCTACAGATTGGATGTCTTCGCTTAAAGGGCCTCAGTCAGCCGCGAGGCTGAAAAGGCACAACAGCATCAGTGTTCCACACTGTCCCAAACCTGAGTCTGGAATATCACCACTAACTCACCCTGACCGGTGGGAGGTGGTTGATAATTCTTTAGGTCAGTAAACGCACGTTTTAAAAAAAGAGGGCGGGACTGGCTGTGCCTGCTGCATTGGTGAGCCTTTGATCTGTGAGGGGGGGTTGGGGGGGGGGGGGTGAAAAATGCTCAGTGGGAGCATAAGCAGACTGGCTGAGAGGAAAAAGCTTAAAAGGGCTTATGTTTTTCTGTTGCTCAGCTGGAATCTGACTGCTGATCTGAGGGTGAAGCTGCGACCTCGTGCAGCCTGCTGTCACCGTTTGCCATGCCATTATCCTGGACACTGCTACCGTCCAGGCCGAGGTGAGCGCCACCATAACCTTCCTGTCCCTGGCCAGCTGCGGGGAGAGAGCCCCAGGCTTAGTGGCCTTGGCGGAGACAGCGGAGGACAAGAGCCAGACGTTGTTTGTGCTGCAGCCACCTGAGCGGCACACTGGTGTGAGCGGTCACTGAGGGGCTTAGTTTGGTCACGATTAGATGGCAGTGTAGTTTTCTGGGGTCAGAAAAAGCCGCCTGCTTGAGGCCACATAGGAGGAAGTCTGACTGGGGCTGGTAGACGTCGAAGAGTCTTCATCTTTTAAACATCTTCACTTGTTGACTGCTCGACGCTGAAGAAAAAATGAATCTTCATGGGCATGGGATGAACCCAATAGCAACTGTACTTAGAGGGTGAAGCCTGTACGAAATAGAACATTGACACATTGTGCTGCATGTTCATGTCCGACATGCATTATCACCGAGTGACAGGGCATGAAACTGGGACTCTTATTTAAAGGGGACATATCATGCTCATTTTCAGTTTACTGATCGAGGCAGCCCACAACAAACAGCCGTCTTATTTCAGTTTGTGGGTTGATAGTTTCCAGGCACCCAGAGTTTTTTCACGATATGTCTCCTTTAACTCTTTTTGCTCACTCGCTGTATGTAAAGTGTGAAAAATAATTTATTCAACATTGGGCATGAATGAAAACTGAAAATATAAAGAAGTGTCTGTTCCTGTCCTGTTTGGTGGCTGATCCAAACCACACAAGCACCAAACAAGACAAGAACAGACTACAACGGACAGTCAGGACTGCAGAGAGTTTGGTGGCAGTCCTCATCCAGGGCCGATACTCCTCCAGAGTCAGGACACATCACTGCACAACTTCACAGCATGGACCCTTATGGGAGGCTACCGCTAACATCAACATATCCACTGCTGCCATACAGTTTTATCATGCTGTAATTACAGTATATAGACAGATCGTTACATGGACATAATCATCCAGTCCATGTAGATCCATTCACCATTCATTTCTTTGCACTATTTATTTTGTTTTTACACAACACATTTGATTTATTTCATTGTTCACTCCTGGATTGGACCACTTACCTTTCTAAATTGACCATCCTTATTAACCACGTACTAACATTTATAACTGAAGACCTTGCATGACCCTAACATGTAGAAAACTCTCTATAAGATCCCTTCCTGAACAGCAAATGGATTCAATAGTAGTTTGTTAGCTGTTGAATTCATGCTGGATCACACAACTACTATCATAAAATCTGGTCTACAAATGGTCTCAGTCACAATGTTTGGTCAGTGTTCTCTGAACACTGCTTTTGGAAATCTTAGCGTGGTTACCTTGATAAATAACATGGAGCACCTGACTGTTAGTCCGGAACAATCTGCTCGAACCAAAATGTGATGTACCTTTAACTCGAACATGTTCCCTTGTGAGGTGAGAAGGTACTGAAAGAGAACCCGTGCAGAAAGGCTGTATTTGTCATCAGGAACATGAATAACCGTCAAACTGGCCACCTGGAAGAGGAAAGACAGCATTAATGAGTGTCTTTAAGTTTGGATTATGGAATCACTTGAAGTCTCTCCTTTTCTTTTCTTACTAGAGAGCTTGGCTTGGTCAGAGTCATTGTGACACTGCATATTATGGGAACTCTCCACTTGCTTTGGCCTGCAGTTTCTCTCTACTTTCAGTCTTTGTGCTAAGCTGAGCTCAATGAACAAGCTCTGGCCAGCTGACTCGAAAACAAACAGTAAATAAGAACACTTCCCAAAATGTCTGAATGTGCAATGGACTCACGATGTTGTAAGTGTCTCTAGCTTCTGGCTCAGCCAGAGTCAGCACAGCCACAAGAGGGTAGCGTTCCCTTGGCAATGGCCCAAAGTCTGTGATCCCCTGGTCAGCAGGAATCTGTGTATGGCATTGTTCTCTGTCGATGCTGGGGTAGGGGGTGGGGGGGGACGACACACAGAGGGTAAAGCCAAAGACATATCTCCGTCATCATGACAAAAATCATAGCATTGGCTGCTTTCATTGAGTTCTGAACAGTAGTACTGTGTCAACATTATGAAGGGAATATCAACTCCAGAGCACTTATATCACTAATAACTAACAGAAATTAGAGACTTTGATTTTCTTGGTCAGTTTTGCTGTCATGTGTATTTATTTATTTATCCCCACAGGAAAATGGCCAATTATAAACATGACATCATCTCAGAACATTTCCAGCTACAGTGAGGAGATGGGGGCATCTGTGGTTTAGAGGGAGGACCATGTCCTCCTTTCACCATAAGGTTGGAGGTTTCATCAGCAGCTCCTTCTGTCCATAAGACAAAGTGTCCTTGAGCGAGACACTGAACCCCAAAATACTCTGCCTGCTTTACAGCAGCTGCTCCTGCTGCTTCAAATGGGTTAAATGCAATAAGATATACATAAGAATGAATCACATGTACTGAGCGCTTTTCTGTAAACTCAAAGATACTTTACAAGAAAAACACAAAACAAAAATAAAAGATTAAAAAAAGAAAATAATTAAGATTAAATATATTAAAAGGTGTAGTGGCTAGCACTGTCACCTCACAGAAAGAAGTGCCCGGTTTCGATGCCCGATCCTTCTGTGTGCGAGTGTCTCCCTGTGAGCCTCTTCTCTCCCTCTGGGTTCTCCAGCTTCCTCAGTCCAAACACATGCAGCTCAGGTTAATTGGAGGCTCTACATTGCTGTGAATGGTTGACTGTCTCTATATGAGCCGCGACATGTTACATTGTTTCATTTAGCTGACGCTTTTATCCAAAGCAACTTACAATGAGTACATTCATCATACTTTGGCTACCACAGAAGGTGCCACCTGCCCATCAGGATTCTAACTAACATCGTAGGCACAGCTACGGGAGACATTTGGGGTTAAGTGTCTTGCCCAAGGACACATCTACATGGGCTAGCGGCGCCGGGGATCGAACCACCGATCCTCTGATTGACCCCTGCTCTGATGCCACAGATGAATCCTGCCTTCGCCCAATGTCAGTTGGGATCGGCTCCAGTGCCCCTGCTACCCTAAATTGAATAAGCGGTTTGGATAATGGAATGGAATATTAAAAGCAAGTCAGAAAAGGTGAGTTTATTTATTACAATTAAATAACTTTGTTACCACTGTAAAGGATACTGGAAGCTGTGGCAGTGGTGGTAGCGGAGCTGCAGGGCCTCTTGCAAACGTCGGGGAGTGCTGAGCCGCAGGCGGTGCTGGTGGGCTTGCAGCGCGTCCTGCAAGGCGCTGACCTCACAGCCCCAGAAACAGCTCAGGACACAGGGCTCCAAACAGCAGGGCCTCAGGGACACACCGTCTGCAAGGAGTGTCCTCTACAGTTATGATGGCCTGGGCTTACACTCCATGCTCATACTGGATATATAGCATCTGAAACATTCATAACCTGCATATTTATAGTTGTACACATGCATTGTTGGTGAGATTCATATTATCACATGAAAGCTTCCAACTCCACAACAGACACAGAACAGGAAGGACATCTGCATTCTATCCTCCGCAGTACTTCCTGTAGCTTGACATTATAGAGATTCAGGTGGAGACATCCCACAGTCTTTACCTGGAGCACTCTGGAGCAGGAGCTGTTGTCATTCTCTTGTTATCCTTCATTGTATTGGTTGACCAGAAGAAGCCTCTAACATCCCCACATACTGAAAATCCTCATGAGGCGAGGAAGACTTCATCTCGTGTTCTATACTGAGGAAGACTGTTCTCACCAGCGACAGAGGCCGGCCCAGAGCCCATCTCCAGGATGAAGGGGTTGGTCATCTGAACCATTTGCTTCTCAGGGGTTGGCAGGAGAGACTCTGTCTCATCAGAGCTGCGAAGGATCACTGGGACATCGAAGCCAAACCTGCAGGACAGAAGACAGAGTGGCTCTCTTCATCCCTCACAGAAAGAAAAGGCTGAGAGGTGGACACATGACAATAACCAGCTGAAGCAAAGAATACAACAAAACAAGTTTTTCAAATCAAACTCTTCTGTTGACTCACTGTCCAACAGTAAATCCCAGAGCAAGACATCTCTACAACTACTGTGTACATGACTGTATTCATGGTTCTCAAATATTTGTGTCACCGAGACTTTTACACAAGAAATATCAAACTACCATGTCTGTATTAGTTTTTACTGCACACTACAATTCATACTTATGTATTTTCTAGATTTGTAATTCAGACAGTTTGAAACAGTGTGCGCGTGTCTAATAACAACTGAACGTTACTTTCATACTTGTTTATATATTTGGCCACCATATGTTTGTGAAGATCAGCGATGGGAAGAATCTTCAGACTCGACAGAAGTGACAACTGTTTTCAGAAGCCATGGCATTACATGTGTATTATTATCGAGGTGATTATGTAGTCCACGTACCAATACAACAATATAGAAAAATTGCCTAAATCGATCAAATCCGAGGGAGACGTGAGGGGCTAACATGTCAGAGGCTAAGCTAACGTCACTGCGGACGATATCACTCACCAGCCCAGCACCATGGCGGCCGTCACGAGAAAACACAGAGAAACCACACTGATGTAAAACAACGGGGAGTACTCGTACAAGGTCACAAGAAAAACCGCTGCCATTTCATATAAACCAAATGATCCTCTGATAAACAAGTACCATGACGGCCAGGACAGGAACGCCTCAGCTATAACTACGGTGGCCTGGAAGGTAATGTTATATGGAGTATACACAACAACTAGACTATTTTCAATAATTTGTAGGTTTACATTTGAACTGCAATGTAATTTTCTGGCCACTTTAAAATTATATGTTTATTTTGAATATTGTATTGCCTAGTTTTAGATGTAATTTTAGATAATCTTGTTCAAACTAATTAATCAAGTCAGCGAAAGCTAGAACACATTTACTTAACATATGGTGAATTTGTCTTCAAATTAAAAGCTTAAATTAAAAAACAGGTTTAACGCTGGCTGCAAGCTATGTTTGGATATTACGCAGAGATAAAATAGTAAAGAAAACCAACTATAGTATTGTACTTGTATACAGTTGTATGCTTATGGAGATTGCATTTTATTTAGAGAATCATAAAAGCAGTTTATTCTTCCTCGCGCATCGAGTTTATTTTGAATGTTTCAACAGGAAATAAGTAGTTTGTTGTCATTAACTTGACATGGATCAACTGAGATTACCAATTCTAGCTGGTACCGTTCATTAATTATTCCAGCAGTTGTGTGACGGGACAACGTGAATGTACAGGCAGGACCGGAGGAGCTCTGTGTGCGGGTAAACAGCCGGGTCAACCTTCCACTATAATGTCCAGAGATATTGTCGGGATCCGACCAGTTCGGCATACAGATGTTAGCAGCTGGGGAGAAAGACACTGGTAGTCTAACGGTAGGGACATCATTGCGATTGTTTTATTACCCTATTTTCATGTATTAGGAGTCTAGTCATTTGCAGCCAAACCACGAGCAGTATGAATGATATACCCACTGTCCGCCAGCAGAGCTCGGACAATAACTCTGTCAGCAGTAGTGAATGGGACATGGCAAACGATGTGTTTGTGTCCGGCTACGACGACAATCCAGTGGGAGACAGTGGTGTTGCTGGGGACAGGGACCTGGACAGGGACCTGGACCTGGACCTGGACAGGGACCTGGACAGGGACCTGGACAGGGACCTGGAGCAGCCCGGCTTGGACAGACACCTGCCGCTGTTGTCCCAGGATGGCATGATGCTGGGCCTGGCTGGGGAGGAATATACGGGTTCATCGTATCTGGAAATTGATCCAAACTACACCGAAAGTGACGGGAATGTCATAACCAAGAAGCGCATCCGGTCCAATAGCTCCAGGCACCGCGGGGAGGTCGTCACGGAGCTGGGACCAGAGGAGGTCCGCTGGTTTTACAAAGAGGACAAGCGGACGTGGAAGCCATTCGTCGGACACGACTCTTTAAAAATCGAGGTCGTCTACAGGAGATTCAGTGAACAGAACCCTGACAAGGTCAAACGCCCCGTGGATCCCGCCGAGGCCGAAGGGAAGGATGCAGCCAAGTCTGACGAGGTCCAGCCGGAGAGCGGAGCGGGGGACAGTGGAAGTGGCCGGGCGGAGTTGACCGTGCCGCGCGGCGGAGGGCAGGGGCTCCCGGTGTCAGAGGAGATGAGGGACCCGGACGACATGAGCGTCAGCGTGGAGGCAGTGTGTGTCCGAGGGGGGCTCTATGAAGTGGATATCAGGGAGAAGGAATGCTACCCTGTTTACTGGAACCGTGAGCATGTCAACGATTTATGTCCATAATGATAATATTAACTACTGCTATATTAGTACTAGCATCAGCAGCCTGTTACCACTGCTACTGAAGTAACGTTAGCATTATTACCACCACCACGGAGTACTACCAGTGTTCTACTACACTGTATCACAGCTGCCACTATCATATCACCATTACATACTACTAGCAGCATACTACTACCAGCATACTACTACAGCATACCAGCATACTACTACCAGCATACTACTACAGCATACTACTACCAGCATACTACTAGCAGCTCAATTCAATTTCAATTCAATTTATTTTTGTATAGCCCAAAATCACAAATTACAAATTTGCCTCAGAAGGCTTCTAGTACTAGCAGCATACTACTACCAGCATACTACTACCAGCATACTACTACCAGGATACTACTACCAGCATACTACTACCAACATACTACTACCAACATACTAATACCAGCATACTACTACCAACATACTACTACCAGCATACTACTAGCAGCATACTACTACCAACATACTACTACCAACATACTACTACCAGTATACTACTAGCAGCATTCTACTACCAGCATACTACTAACAAAATACTACTACCAGCATACTACTACCAACATACTACTACCAACATACTACTACCAGCATACTACTACCAGTATACTACTAGCAGCATTCTACTACCAGCATACTGCTAACAAAATACTACTACCAGCATACTACTACCAACATACTACTACCAACATACTACTACCAGCATACTACTAGCATGACTACTAGCTCCACAGTTTCAACATGTTCTGCCTCTGAGCTTTAGTGCTTAAGTTACTACTTGATGAGTTGTCACTTATTAGAAAGTAATGTGGGTAAAGCAGCACAGAGGGCTCTTTGGGCTCTGCTGACTCATTATATATATATATATATATATATATATATATATAGTGAAAAAGATGAGTTCTCATAGTTCATTTCCAAAGCACATATCCCATAATCAGTTTACAAAGACATATAACAGAGAATGTGCAGCCAGAGATATTTTATATTTTTGCTTGAAAATTGACTTAAACAATTATTCTTTTTTTTATTCAAAATGTCATCAATTGACTAATTGATTGATGAATCTTGTCTAAGTAAATTAAACATTTATTAGCAAGATGATGTATAGAAATCATCTAATGAGCATGTTATTATTTTAAATCAAAGTATAATTGTTGCTAATGTACAGTTTTTATTTATATTATTTGGAAATATGGAAATATTTTGTTTCTGATGCGCCCCACAAACACATGCATACACAAACAACCTCCCAGTGTTTTTCTGTTTTCAATACTTTTCACCTTGATGTCCTGTCTTTGATAAAACATTTTTATTACCAAACTAACTTAGATTCACTGACTTTCTTCTCTCAATCACTTCTCATCTCTTTTTTCTTTGAAGTGTTTGTGTTTCCTGTTAGGGAAGTAAATAAAGCAATCACTTTTTCAAAGGTTGTGTGGCTACACAACCTTTCAAATAGTGTGTGAACTGATGTCCCTCAGAACAAGACCGTATCCCTGTGATGAGGGGTCAGTGGTTCATTGATGGAACGTGGCTTCCACTTGAGGAGGACGAGAGTGACCACATTGAGATGGAGCACCTTGCCCGTTTTCGGGGGCAACAGATGAGGGACACTTACGAGATGGAGGTGGTGACCACTACAGTGGACAGCAAGGATGGTAAGGAATATAAGAGAGAGTGTGGAAGAAAGTAGACCTATATGTGTGTGATAGACACAGATAGGTGTGTGAGCGTATAGAGGCTGCTGCAGGTGTTGTGAAAGGGGTAATTGTGTGTGTGTGTGTGTGTGTGTGTGTGTGTGTGTGTGTGTGTGTGTGTGTGTGTGTGTGTGTGTGTGTGTGTGTGTTGGGGGAGGTGTAACTCTGCCATTCAGAACAGGGCCACAAAACAAGTCAGGTGATGTTACTTTAGCTGACTCCAGCTGAACCAATAGGAAGCTCACCTGAGCGAAGGGAAGGCACTGAGTATATGTACAGTCTGCATCTTTAGTAAATGGTCTTTCACACACATTCCACACATCCTCATGGGGAATGAGGAATTCATTATGCTGGATGAAGTGTGTCACTTGCTGTTAATTACTGTGTGCCTGTCTCCCAGCCATCCACAGTCTGAAGCTGAGCAGGAGTCATGTGGACTGGCACAGTGTGGACGAGGTGTACCTGTACAGCGACGCCACCACCTCCAAGATCGCACGTACTGTCACTCAGAAACTGGGCTTCTCTAAAGGTATATGGAAAATGTCACAAGACATACATAAGAGAAGATATTTGATGGAATATTTTGTTGAGCCATTCACTTCTATGAGCAACTCTCTGAAGAATTTGACCTGGTTTCATGTCTATAACAACTGGAATGAAACACAGGGTCAAAGGTCACCACGGAACGTAAACTAGTATTGTTTGGTCAGGAGAACAATCTCAAAAAATTTGATACACGTTCTAGCAGCCCATCAAATATCTGAGAGTTTAACAAATCCGTTGCGTTACAGTCATATACCAGAATGTGTTTGACGTCTTTTACACATTCATTCCATCGGGTAGTAGTTTACCTCTGTTTTGTTTTTAAATCTTTTGAAACATCACACCTACACCAGTGTAGCCTCTTGAGTTTGCTTACATAGGGATTTTTCGGTATGAACGCTAACACCAAAGACACCAAAACTATCTGCATGGAAAGATACCACTCAACGAAAAAGAGAGAATAAATGTTCTTTAGTATTTTGGGTGAACTGAACCTTAAATAAACCATGAATGGACTTATTAAAGGAACTGTGTGTAAGATTTAGTGGCATCTAGTGGTGAGTTGCAGAATGCAACAAATTAAATACCCCTCCACTCACCCCTCCTGTGTGTCAGAGAACTACGGTGGTTCAGGTAGAGATCGGCATCTTTAGGATTTTAGTTATACTAGGAGCTGCTCTTATCAATACTCTGTTCTTCTTCATGACTAAATAATTGCCTACATAAACATATATAGAATTTTAAAAACAAATCGGTTCAGAACAGGATTAAAAATGTATTTATGTCTTAAATATAACAAAATATTGTTTCTAATGTGGCAAAAGTTATGTTTAAAACATCAAAGTAACTATATAAAGTAATTAATATAGCAAGCAAATGTAAAATGTAATAAAATAAATAACATCCCTGAGTGAAAGAATGAAGAACACAGACATCAGATAGTATCAGTTATTCCTCCTGTCCTCTGTCCTCCTGTCTTGCGTCTTCCTGTCTGCTTCGTCTCAGCCATCAGAAAGGTTTACAAGAACTAACTATGATAAACAGACTACAGACAGACAGCTTTTGTTTTAGCTTGTTTGTAAACAAAACTCTTTTAGCTGATCGTGCATGCTGTGCTGGTGTAAACATGGCGGTGCTGGATGAGAGACTGTGGACAGAGCTGACTGAATGAGTTTCACTTTTGTTTACATGTTCATGTTCATGTTATGTAGATATTTTCTAAGCTAATGAAAACACAACAATTCTTAGTTTTAGGTGATTATACACTGATTAAAATACAGTTATGAATATTATATTTACTTTCTGCCAATTAATCCCCCAAAATGTTACACTGTTCCTTTAAAGCGTGACTTACATTTGTAGGTTACAGAACATACTTAGATATAGATATTCATTAAAACCTCATTCATGGTGCACTCTCAAAACCATTATACACAAAACTACTTCAGGGGTTGTTCTATGCACTGTTACCTACATTAATGGCCCATCTCAAGATCAGTCATAATAAATGAACGTGTCATGTGGTTTTCTTGGTGATGTAAAGGGGAAGTCAAAGAGTCCTTTTGTGAGACATTGAGCCCCAAGTTGCGTCCAGGTGCTTTACAGTAGCCCACTGCTCTGAATGATTAAGATGGGTTAAATGCAGAGGTTGAATTTCATCTATGTATGTCACGATAGAAATTAAGTTTTAGAAAAAATTTAAAGTTTGCTTTTTTGTGCGGGAAAATGGTTTGACCACTTTAGTTTATTCGTTATAGTTATTAGTTGGCAATGTCACATAATAACACCCTGGCACACTGCTGTGAAACACATCACCTCAGGTAATAATGAACACTCTCATGTCCTCAGCCTCCAGCAGTGGGACACGTCTCCATCGGGGTTATGTAGAAGAGGCAGCACCTGAGGACACACCACCTGAAACCACGCACATCGTCTTTGTGGTGCATGGTATCGGCCAGAAGATGGACCAGGGCCGCATCATCAGGAACACCAGCATGTGAGATATCGAGAGGTTGCCAGTAGGAGCACAAATAATTGAGAAAAGAATCAGAATAATTCCTGAAGTAATTGTTTTGACTTGTAGGATGAGAGACGCTGCCAGAAAGATGGAGGAGAAGCACTTCTCTGATCGCACCACAGAGCATGTAGAGTTCCTTCCTGTGGAGTGGAGGTCAAAACTGGCTCTGGATGGAGGTATGCTGCACCTCAGCTCACAAACATCCAAAACAAAAGTTGTTGTAAGTGCTGTAAAGTGTTGAAGGGAATGCACAAAAAATTGACAATCAGGGGTCCCTTGCAAAGGTCTAATGTTTACCCTTAAATGACTTATATCAGTGACAATACAAGATATATGTTTACATGATAAATAAATGTATTGTTATCATTAAAACACATTTCAAGTTGTCATCTGATGCCTTGCCCCTCGCTGCAATGGTGCAGTCGCAAGTTTTGACTGCACTATTTTCACAATAACAGCAGGGTCAGATGTGCAGAACACAAGTGTCGCTAATGTAAAGATGTAAAGGGAACTGCAGCCTGACTAGCTAAGACAAAATGCCTCACCCAAACATCAGGGGCTCAAAAAAGAAAAGCCAGGGTACAGAGAGAATACAAAAATTAAAGGTGTAGTGAGAAGCTGAAAGCGGTTAAGGTGAAAAGCTAGGCAAAATAGCAAACAAAATTTAAGCTGAAAGCAGTGATGAAGCGGCTCTCACACCTTTCTGCTCTTCTGGGTTACTGGCAGTAGACCAGGTAAAGCACCCATTCACAATGAAACAGTATCTCTGCTGAGTGGAATGATGCCTTCCAAAGAGTATGACAATTGATTCACAGGCTATGAAAAGGAAGGGGTTGAAGAATTCTGAGAGGGGATAACCACAAAAATGAAACAGGAACTCTCTCCTGAGTATAGTGATGCCTGAGTATAATGATGCCTCCCGCAATTGTCTACGAAAAATGGTTCATGAACCGTTTTTCGTAGACACTTGCGGGAGGCGTCATGAAAGAGACAGGCCTTAAGTATCGGGAGTGGGGAAACCCCCACCAATGATACAGGAACTGTCTGCTGAGAGTAATGATGCCACTCACAAGAGTCTACAACAAACGCTTCTTGTGTTCGGAAAGGGGGCAGAGCTTAAGAATAGGGCTGGGGATAACCCACACCAATGAAAATGGAAATCTGTGGAATGATGCCTCCCACTAGTGACTACAACAAAGAGTCCTCTTTACTAAAAGGGCCGAGTTTAAGCATAGGGACGGGAGTAAATAGTGTACATTTGTTCAGGCCTTGAGTCTAATGTAGCATGAAACATTTGGGGCAGATAGGAAGATGTACATTTGAGTTGAAACAACTTTATGTTTCATGGATATCATGTAAAATGGCCGCCATGCTGGTGATTCCAGAAAAACTCAATATTACAAAAAAATCATCATGAATGTCTATAGATTAAATTCCCAAAATTTTAAGTCGGTCTGATTATGTCCGTAGGAGTAGTTCCTGAAGGTACACCTAAAATACTCCAAAAATGGCACCTTAAATTCAAAATGCCTGACTTCCTGTTGGGCTTATGGTATACCTCCAAGAGGGTTTATTGTACCTCTCCACATGTTACATCTGCCTACCAAATTCCATACATGTAGGTGAAACATATTGCAAGGCTTCCTTCTTAATATTTTAGGAGGCGCAAGCAAACCACATTTTGATAACCTTGCCAAGACCTATATCAGATGTCTACTTTCATCTCTTCTGACACGTGCAAAGTTCCATGAGTTTTAAAGCATCTCAAGCTACTTAAAAAGCAACTTCCTGTTTCATGGCTAATATTGCATTGCCAAGGCAACAACGTTCAATGAAAACTCACAATCTTTAGAACAAATCATCGTCAAGGCTTTTCTGACCATAATTGAAGTGGATGTGGTCAACCCAATGTGAGGAGTAAATCAGAGCAGAGAGGCCATGTTAGAGACAGTGAAGGGAACCAAGTGAAGTTAAGATAACTATGACAACAGTGCTTGTTACTGTAAGTGAAATAAAACCTTTGTGTGTAAAAAGCCAATACTTTATCAATACTCCTCTATAATAAGCATAAACATGTAAACATGTCGAAAAGCGCTATTTCAATCTGCTCTGTCCGCAGTCTCTCATACACGGCTGCTATTTTTACACAAGCGCTAGCTCGGCTTATAGCAAATTGTTACGAACACACTAAATCAAAAGCTAAATGAAATGGAACAGAGCGCAAGGACACGCTCCTTAACAGATACAATCTCACACTCCATGGGGACAGAGTGAGAAGCCAGCTGATGCCGCTGCTGATTGCAGTAGTCAAGCCTGGAAAAGAGAAAGGCATGAATGACACTTTCTAGGTCTGCAGATGAAAGGAATGACCTGATGAGCAGGACTGCACAAATATATAACCATAATATATGGTTAACATGAGGGGACCAAATTAGACACACAGAAGAGAGGAGCACAAGAAGATGAACCATCTCTAATGTGTGACCTTGATCAGAGCAGCGCTGTGTAGCCAGACTGAAATTTCTCAAAGATTTTATTGCTATTCAAAAAATTACTTAGTTGAGTGGAAACAGTCTTTTCTAAAATCTTTAATAAAAATTGCAGCTTGGAGATGAGTCTAAAATTACTTAATACCGAGGGATCTAAAAAGGGCTTTATTAAAACGTGGTAAACAGTAGCATGTTTAAAATTAGAGGAGAAAATACGAGTTCCCAAAGAGCAGTTAATAATGGCTAAAATGTAAACTAACCATCTGAAATACAGCTTTTAAAAACCAAGTGCTAATGCAGTCTGAAGGGCCAGTGGATGATTTAGAAAGTGCAACTATATGTTTCAAGGTTGAGAGATTTAGCTAAAATGGGAGAGGGTGGGAAGGTGGGCAAAAGTCAACATCATGTTCAGAATTAAACTGTTGCCGAATCTCCATTATTTTATTATAAAAGTAATTAAGAAACTCCTCAGGTTGAATCAACTTGCTGGCTAGGCGGGGGACAGATTACATTTTTGGTTTTAAAGAGAATTCTGGGATTGTGGCCCTGTTTGAATTGATCAGATTCGAAAAAATCTTTGTTCCTTGCTTCTTTAATTGAGTACTGATAGGTCAACATTATATGTTTTTGAGTGGCAGGGGAGGCACTCAATTTATAATTGTTTCCAGTTTTGCTCTGCATTCCGGCTTTCTTCATTGAACCATGGCAGAGAGCATCTTACACCTGACTGCAAATATGGAATATAAAATGCTTGTGCAAGAACTGTACGAACTCTACAAAGAGGCCAAACTGTTCACTGATACTGAAAAGGTGTGTGTGATTCAGTAAAAGCATTTCAGAAGTGAGGAACAGAGAGGGAATTTAGGGAGCGGGAGCGAATCACTGTGGGAGGTTTGTGATCAGGAGAGAAAAGTGGAACTTGGTAAATTAGAGGTGTGCTACTCCAAGATTCTGTGATCACAAAAAAGTCAACATTGTTTGTAATGACAAAATCCTGGCAGATAAAAGACTTATTGGCAAGGGATCTGACATTAGGTAGACAGAATTGACCTGTTTTAACATAGGGGGATAACAGAATTGGTAATAACTTTGATGAGGTTGTTTCTGTGTGAACTGTTTGAATATTTTGGTATTTCACATTGCTTTTAAGCGATCCTAACAGATATGAGGGAACAGGAAACAGACCCAGTGCCAGCAGGACCTGCACTGTCATGGACAGGGCTATGAAATGCAGAGTCAGGATCCTGGGCAAGATCTTGCTGGGGAAACCATCAATTAAGGCTAAAGCAATACAACTAATAAAATTACAAATCAGTTTTTCTGTTTCCTTCCTGTTAGGATACAGCCCATCATATTTAAAAAGGTCCCACTTGGTCCCAAAAGATAAAAAATGACTAATAAAACCCAGTCCAGTGGCTGTAGTACAATTTTGCATCTACAGGTGCAGGCCCAAAAAGATGGCTAAAATGCTCAGAGCTCTTGGTCAAAGTGGGAGTTGGACCGGATAGGATACACCTCTTCCCCAGGTTTTCAACAGTGGAGGCAAGTTCATAATGAAATTTTGTAGATTGCCTGGACATGCCTCATTAGCATGTCTCGGTTTCAGGGTTGCCTTTGTTTACTGCAAGCTTTGACGCGTTACAGATGGTATACAGGTATACCTCCCGGTTCAGTGCTAGGGCAAGGGCTTTTCCTGAATCGCTGCTGATGGTCATTTAGACCCGGCTGACCAACTCAGCCACGGGTGGATTGGGTGCGCCAGCATATCCTGTACCAGCAACAGAATGGAGAATCAGTAGGAGTGACTGCATCTGGGCCAGCTCAGTCGTAGCGATTCCCCTCTGTCAGACTTCACATTCTGCTTTGTGGGAGAACCCACAGCCTCCACAGCCTCTGCATTCGAAAGCTTAGAATAGGTTTGGTTGTGGTCACCTGCCTTGGCAAGGGGAGGCTAGCATCACCATTCAGGAGTACCACCTTCGCAAGCCTATCAGCCCTTACCGCGCCAGGCATGATGCTGCTATTTATACTCAAGGCCAAGACAAGAGGGGCAAAGTCTTGGGGTTCAAGAGGAGCCAAACTGGAGCGACTGTTGCTCGGTGGTAGAGCAGGTCGTCCTTCAAGCTGTTCGATCTCTGGCTCCGCTAGTCCATTTCGATGTGTCCTTGGGCAAGACACTTTACCCCAAATTGCTCCCGAAGGCTGTGCAAATGGGTGTGAATGTTAGTTAGTCCTGATGGGCACCTTGCATGTTAGCCCCTGCCATCAGTGTATGAATTGGTGTGAATGGGTGAATGACATGTAGAGTAGAAGCACTTTTACTGATTTTAAGTCTGCTGACTGTGACAACGCTATAGGAAACAACAGTATCAATATCAGCTAACTATTAGAGTGAGAGCACTTTGCGAACTGTGAAAGCCGGATGCGAGAGAGTGGTGGGGACACTCTTCACTGACACAATAAATTGTCAACATTAGTGAACACCTTTCATTAGCACACCACTGAAGTAGCTCAAGGGAAAGCACTCTGCTAATAATGTTATAGAAAAAAATATATGCATTATCAATACCAGAAAACTATTGTAAGTGCAATGTTTATCAATCTCACAGATTGATGTTTACAGGTGAAGATGGTCCTTATCACGCTGGTGATGACCAAAGATATGAGTGTTCGCCAGTCCGGGGCGAAGAGCCGAATGTAGATGTTCAGCATTTTGCAGCCTTTGGAGGGCGAGTAACTGACTGGTGTGATCACAAAAGAGCGACATGCTCCGAAGAACTTAATCATAGCTAATTAGGGTAAGCAAATACTACCACAGTAGTTTACCTGAGTAATCAGAATCAGAAACAGTTTTATTGCCAAGTACGTTACATAAACAAGGAATTTGGCTTGGTGATTGGTGTGTGACAATAAACATAGTGCAATAATATAAGATATAATTAAAAAAAAATAGGAAATATGAAAATGTACAATTACAACATGGTAAACAAACTAACAAACAAATTAAGAGTATGTTTATAACAAGCATGTTATTTAAGTGTCAAGTGGAGTAGAGTTGTGCAAATGTGTGAACATGTAAGTAATTGTCCTGGGGATAATAATAACTTTATTTATATAGCACTTTTAAAAAGCAGAAAAACAACAGAAAGCTCAACAGTAAGACCAATGTAAGAGTTAAACCCTGATAAAACAGTACCATAGATTAAACCATAAAACATAATCGATACGATAAAAATAAACAAAAATAAACAAAGTAAAAATGTAGTAAAATAAAATAGCAATGATAAAATAAAGCAGTAAAGCGATGACATTAGATAAAAGCTAGTCTGTCAAAATCGGTTTTAAGAAGTGATTTCAAAGATATTAGTGATTCTTCGAGCCTTATCTCCTCAGGCAGGTAATTCCAAAGCCGAGGGGTGCTGTTGGCAAAAGCACGGTCACCTTTAGTTTTTAGCCTTGACTTTGGAACAGCCGGAAGGGCCTCCCTTAAGCTCTAAGGCTGCGAGCTGGCGCAACTATATATTTTGGGGCCAGACCCATACATAATAATAATAATAATAATAATAATAATAATAATAATAATGCATTTAATTTGTAACGCACTTTACATTCATAAAGAATCTCAGAGTGCACAGAGCCAGTACATAGTACATAGTTAAAATACATGCTTTAGAAGTGATCAGTAATATCTTAAAATCAATTCTAAAATGAACAGGGGGCCAATGAAGAGAAGCCAGGATTCAGGTGATGTGATGTCTTCTGTATAAAAACAGAAGCCTGTTGCTGCATTCTGAACTAGTTGGAGGCAAGAGAGTGACTTTTGGTTGATGCCAGAGAGGAGGGAGTTACAGTAGTCAATTCTTGAAAACATAAATGCATGAATTACTTTTTCCAGGACAGAAAGGATTGGTTTGATTTTGGAGATGGTTCTAATTTGAAGGAAACAGGACTGGACACTTTTGTAATTTGAAGCTTAAATCTGGATCAAATAGTACTCTTAACTTTATGTTAACAGACAGGAGACCAAGGGAGCTTTCACTGGGACTGATAGGGGTTGAGGGACTACATAATATATTTTCTGATTTTGAGTTATTGAGTTGAAGAAACTTACACCACAAGTAATGTGAGACAGAGGATGAGTAATTACCTATGGTGACCGAGTAGCTACGATCTAAAAAGGTAAGAATAAAACGATCTAAGTGCAGCATCCTAGATGCCAACCCAGGTGTAGGAGCCATTAGTTATGTCTGTGTATTATATGTTTGAATGTGGAGCCTACCTCAGGTTGACCACGGGTGGCAGTGTGTATTAGTGTGGCAGGTAGTTTATATATGGGGCACAGGTGCAACTGACAGATGTAATGATGCATGGGTGACGGGGAGTTCGCACGGTTTTTACCGCAAACAAGACACACCAGAGGGAGACCAGGAAACTAATAGATATCAAGTGGTATTGTCAGTTGTGAACTGTAATTAAACGGGAACCTCACCCAAAGATACGAACGGCCTGGAATCCCTTTGTAAAAGCGAGTAAGGAACAGGATCTTCTCCCGCACCCAGCCGAGTGGCTAGTAACGGAAATCAGTCACTATACCAGGCTTTACGACGATTAATTAAAATGGCACGGTCTGCTGTGTCAAAAGCTGCACATAAGACAAAAATAATTAAAATCGTGCTCTCTCCCCTTGAGGAGGGAGGTTTTGCTGCTATGTTAAGCTCTAAAACCTGATTAAAACTTCTCAAAGACGTTATTAAGATTTGTTGCCTTATGTTCTTGACTCTAATTGTAAAAAAGTAAAAAAACTGCTCACACATCTCTTGTGAGGAATTGGATGGAAGTGTCAGAGTCAGTGGGGGTCCAGGGCTTTGTTGATGAGGCCAACCGCACACAGGTAAGAAACTGTTTTCGTGGCGTGAGGTATTGGACCTGATGGACCGCAGTCTCCTGCCAGAGGGAAGAGACTCAAACAGTTTGTGTCCCGGGCGAGAGGGGTCTGCTACAATCTTTGTTTGCCTCAGAATCCTGGAGGCAAACAAGTTGTGGAGAGACGGCAGATTACAGTCAATCACTCTCTCAGCAGAGCGAATGATAAGCTGCTGTCTGCCATTTGGCAGTGGCTGCAGCGTAGCAGAAGGTGATTGAGGAGGTGAGGATGGACTTAATGATGGCAGTGTAGAAGTGCACCATTATTGTCTTTGGCAGGTTGAACTTCTTCAGCTGCTTCAGGAAGAACATCCTCTGCTGAGTCTTGTTGGTGATGGAGCTGATGTTCTGCTCCCACTTGAGGTCCTGGGTAATGATAGAGCCCAAGAAGCGGACAGGTGGGGCTGCGTTCTTGCGGAAATCCACCACCATCTCCATTCTCCACTGTCTTTACAACGTTGAGCTCTAAGTTGTTTAGTCTACACCAGGTCACCAGATAATCTCCCACCTCGAGGCAGCCTCATCCCTACCAATGAGGGTGGTGTCATCCGCAAAGTTCAGAAGCTTAAGAGAAAGGGCTCGAGCAAGGGTCACCGACCTTTTTGAAACTGAGAGCTACTTCAAGGGTACTGAGTAGTATGAAGGGCTACTTGTTCGATACAAACTTCCTGAACAACAAAGTTGCACAGATCACCTTTTAATAATAATAATAATAATAATAAATGTGAAGAGACGGTCTGATCATATGTTCAGAAGCTTGATGGACCGATGGATGGAGGTGCAGCTGTTGTTGTACAGGGAGAAGAGCAGAGGGTAAAGAATGCAGCCTTTGGGGGAACCTGTGCTGATGGTCTAAGAGTCAGAGACGTGTTTCTCCCTCTTCACATTCTGCTTCCTATCAGACAGGAAGTCTGTGATCCACTTGCAGGTGGAGTCAGGCACGTGCACCTGGGTTTGCTTGTCCTGCAGCAGAGACGGGATGATGGTGTTGAAGGCAGAGCTGAAGTCCACAAACAGGATCCTTGTGTAGGTTCCTGAGTCCAGATGCTGGAGGATGAAGTGAAGGGCCATGTTGACTATGTTGTCTTCAGACCAGTTGGCTCTGTAGACAAACTGCAGGTGGTCCAGGAATGGGTCGGTGAGGGTTTTCAGGTGGGACAGGAGAAGGCACTCGAAAAACTTCATAACCACAGAGGTCAAGTCGACAAGCCTGTAGTCATTAAGTCATGTGATCCTTGTTTTTTTGGGGACAGGGATGATAGTGGAGGTCTTGAAGCAGGCTGGTACGTGGCATGTCTCCAGTGAAGAGAAATGTCAGAGCACCAATGACTGTTGATCAGCACAGTGCTTAAGAGTGGAGGGATAGACAGAATCTGGGCCGGCTGCTTTGCGGGGGTTCTGACTTTTAGGCTACATCCACACGTTTAAAACCGGGGTTTTAAAAAGAAAACAATCTCCGTCTACATGGGCTTTTCAGCATCGTTCGCGAAATGATTTCGGTCCATACTAAGCAAGCTTGAAAACAAATATCACATACACTGGGCATGCGGGTGCCGATGTAAACAGGAGGTAGATTGGTTGCTTCGTTACAGAAAATATATTATAGTAATCTATAATAATAAAAGGTAGTGCTTGATATGCAAGACCTTCCTCTAAAATCTTCCTCTATATACTCAAACAGGAAAATTTCATGGAAAGTTTTAGAAGTGTTATTTTTCAGACAGTTACAAGGCTGAAGGTCTTGATATCTCCCTCACACACACATACAATTTACTTTATGTAAAATGAACACTTACAAATTAAAGTTTACTAGATTTACCAATAAATTTGGTCAACACACGTTTCTCACTCGTTTCTTCTGTTTCGTTGTTGTCCGTTTTGACACTCGTAGCTTTGCCGGTGGCTGAAGTCCCTGTCACACTAGAGAGCATTTATGCTTTTGTTCCTTTACAGTTTCTGTGTGGACTTCACAAGAGTTGTGCAGAACAAAATAAGCATTAATAAGAAAAGGAAAGTTATCCGTTTTGTGTACATCACCCTCCTCAAAGCCGCAAACCGTGACCGTAGACACCCCGCTCGCTAATCGCTCCAATAATAGCTTGCTTCCTCCGCGTGTCGCAGTAGTAGAATTATAAAATGCTAAATTTAACTGCACAACAGCTAATAGTATAGACGACAAGGTCAGCAACGCCTGTAAGCCGTTAAAAACAACCACTGGTAATCGGTCGATAATCAAGGCTGTTCTTTGTTTTCATGTTGTGAAGGACACGTTGTGACTGCTGAGACCCAATCAAGGAACCCAAGCGGGTGTCTACGTCATTGTATCCAAACGTATGTGGATCAACCCGTCCACACTACGAGGTAATCCTTAAGATTCCAAATGTATCCGTCCTTGGGAGCTTTTTAAACGTATCCGTTTTCGGTGCTTTAAAACTCTGGCCTAGTGTGTAAACGTAAAATTAGCAATTTGATAGTTTTAAAAAGGAAAATTGACGTCTTTCTCAAGAATGGAGAGAGTCGTCATTGTGGTGGGGGATGGTTGTGAGGCATGAGCCCCTGTTAGGCTGGGGGATGAGAATCTGTTAGTCTGGAGCTGGTGGATGGGGTTAGGACTGTCCCATTGTCTTTCAAAGCGACAGTAAAACTCGTGCAGGTTGTTGGCAAGCCGCAAGTCATTCATGGAGTGGGTGGCTTTCGGCTTGTAGTTGGGGATCTGTCTGAGACCTCTCTAGACAGAAGCAGAGTCACTTGCTGAGAGCTGATGTTGCAGTTTCTCACAGTAGAGTGTGCTGTAACAGCGAACTAAAGTGTTCTCCACTTCCGTCATTACACCAGCCACTGTTGGTATAAAAACAGATTCCTCCACCTTTCGATTTACCGAAGAGCTTTGTGTCATAATCGGCTCTGAATAGCTTGAAGCCTGCCAGCTGGAGCGCAGATTTCCACAGAGCAAAGTCTTCGTGAAGCACAAAACAGAGAATGGAGAAAAGTCAGTTTTTTTCCCACCAGTGGTTGAAGTTCGTCCAGTTTGTTGCACAGTGAACACTCGTTGGAAAGAAATATTCCCGGTAACAGTGTGCAAAATCTGCGTTGGCGGAGACGCTAAAGCGCCCTGACTTGTTTCCCTCTCCAGCGGCGTTTCATTCCATGAGTAAAGGTAAGCGCAGCTTTGATTAGAATGTCCAGTAATTCCATGGATGTTAAAAGAAAAGTGTAAAGTTAATCCGCTGGAGTTGTTTCCCTGATGGTTTATTTCTAGTGAAAGAGCTACGGGTATCATAGCAGAAAACTGAATTTACAATAAAAACAACACAAAACAATGTGCACCAACACACTGAGGTGCCATCTTCTCGCCATCTTGATTAAGCGAGAAAATGAAAAACTATTGATCTTGTGGATAACATTGGAACTTATACTTGGCCGGGATCATCCAAGGTTACATGTAACTTTGTTGATATAAATACTCAACCTGTGTGTGCACGAAATGGAAGACATTTAGTACTAGAAAGTGCATTTCCTGCTGAAAATGCGTTGGAATGCTGAAAGCTGAAAGCTTGAAGCTGAAATTTTTGAAAAATAGCTGAAAATACAAAAAAGGGAAACTCCCTGCTGAAAAGTGTTGAAGCCCAAAAGCATTGAACTGAACTGCTGAAAATCCTTGCATTGAAATGTATAACTGGAAAAGTTAGAAGCAAAACTGTATCCTCAAAATAATCCAAGAGCTGAATTACTAATAGGGTCATCAGGATCAGATTCAGGTTGCTAGCTCTGCCTCTCACCAGTGCGCATCCAATCAAAAGACGTGCCCGTGCTGACGTCATTGTATGCCTGCATGCTGGCCCCGGTGTCGCCAACTCGAAATCTGATTGGTTAACACCAAAGTTTAGATTCCGTTAACTTTAAGCTACAGACGCCAGCGCTGTTGATTCTGAAGGCCTAAGGGCAGATTTCTTGGACTCTAGCGACACATGACGGCTGAAATATGATTGGATAAAAGCTCTAGGCCAGCCCTACGCTCTCGACCTGAGGCTGGAAGCAGCGCAACCAAGAGAAAAGCTATGAAATGAAGAGAATAGACTATGGGGAATAATTTAATACATATTTGTGGAAAAAATATATAAAAATTAAATTTATATTCTGATGATGTTTAGACCAGCAGAGAAGGCCTTGCTGGCCCTGACAGCCCGCTACTGCATAAAACATTTGTTTTTAAAATGTTATATTAAATATTGTCATTTTAAAATCTACATTAATGCAAGCTTTTTTGATTAAAAAAAGAACAGCAGCTACAATTTTTAGACGGAGCTATTTTTACAACATGCCTTGCGGGTAACACACGTGGTCCCTGCGGGCGACCAGGTGCCCGTTGCACCTGATTTCAATTAAATTTAGTCATTAGTTTTTGTGATAACTTGTCATGGACAAAAAAGATTGATCAAGGTGACATTACAAAATAATTAGGACTCATCTTCTGTTAATATGAAATGTCATTTCCAAATTTATTGGCCAGTAGTTATCAAGATGTGTTGGACATATGTTATTCACTTCTGATCTTTGTTAAATGTGAAAATACATATGTATGTATCTATGCATGTATGTATTGCAGATCAAAATCCCTTTTTTCACTGGAATATGAAACAGTACTCATTTTTCTCTGGGAGCGTCTGTGTTAGATGTATTTGTATGATCTCCCTGCAGACACGGTGGACTCCATCACCCCAGACAAAGTAAGAGGTCTCAGAGACATGCTGAACAGCAGCGCCATGGACATCATGTACTACACCAGCCCTCTGTACAGAGATGAGGTGAGACTGAGACTATTGTACACTACAGCTTTTCAGTTCCCTTTAAGGAATACATCCATTCTGAAGTTTAGCCTTATGTTTCCTCACAGCTGTGTTGCTGCATTTTGTCACAGTGCTGACAGTTTGGGACTGTTAGTCCCATGAGATCAAATCAACTCCACTCAGCCAAAACTAAATCCTGGCTAAACTGTTCCAACAGCCAACATGGCTCTATAACACTAAATGATGATCTACTTCCTGAGTATGAAAGAATAGATGATTAATCAAGACTTTATGAGCATCAAACACAACCTGCTTTTGGGGTGACTGTGTCTTAGTGGTGAGCAGGGTCTTCCTTCAATCAGAGGATTGGAGGTTTGATCCCCAGCTAGCCCACGTCGATTTGTCCTTGGGCAAGACACTTAACCCCAAATGTCTCCTGAACCTGTGCCTATGGTGTCTGAATATTAGCTACTCTGTATGAATTCGTGAATGATGTCATGTAGTGTTAAAGTGCTTTGAGTGGTCGGAAGACTAGAAAAGTGCTATACAGGTCCATTTATTTAAATCTTATTGAGACAATTAAAAATAGCAATAGAGGCAAATAAATTTGTTTATGTGTGTTGTTTTGTGTCTGTATGTAGATTACCAGGGGTTTGACTTTGGAGCTGAATCGTCTGTACTCACTCTTCTGCTCGCGAAATCCAGACTTTGAGAAAAATGGGAAGGTGTCCATTGTATCCCACTCTCTGGGCTGCGTCATCACCTTTGATATCATGACGGGCTGGGACCCTGTGCGCTTTCATCATCAAGAAGCACCAGACCCGGAGGAAACAAAGGTTCGCTGGCCGAGTGATGAAGAGCGCCACCTTCAGGAGCAGCTTAGACTCACACGCCTCAGGTATTGCACAAGTTATTTTTCTGGAACAGGTGAAGAAGTCGATTCTGATCCGTTTTGACATAAAATGTAAGATTTCAGTGATACTGCCAATCCTTGTCCACTTTTGTATTGCATAAGCAGAGGTAGTATTTACTAGTACATACACTTTTTCACATAAACAGTGAGAACTTCAATCTTTGTTTTCTGTCGATACATTTTTGCATGTCATGACACATTGGTAGCATTTTTGTATTGCAAAAAAAAGATGATATTTAAAGGAGGGAGAAGTTTGATGGATCTGTCTTGCCTTTTCTGCCAAAACAGATCCACACTGAAACTCCTCTCTTTAGATATTGCACAAGACAGTATCCTGTTATGTGGCTCAGTGATAGAGAAGGTCGTCTGTCAATCAGGATTGGTGGTTCAATCCCGGCTTTGCTAGTCCCCGTCGATGTGTCCTTGGGCAAGATACTTGGCCCCAAATGATTCCCCTATGAATGGTGGTTGTATAAAAATATTTTACTGCAACAAAAGAAAAATATATCTATATATAGATCTATAGATCTATATATGTATTTATATAGATCTATATATATATATATATAGATGCACTGGTTGTGTTCGGCAGTAGAGCTGAGCGCGCCTCCTTCCACACCCTGCAACAACGGCGAAGATGGGCTTGGACTGAGGGTACTGCAATGTCATCCTCATGGACCGGAAATGGAGGTGGCTGATACCCCAAGAAGCATTCAAAAGGTGATAACCCTCTAGCAGCACTTGACAAGGAGTTATGGGCATATTCAATCCAGGGAAGATGCTCACACCAAGACGATGGCTGTGAAGCACCGAAGCGCAGCTCCCAGGTCTTGGTTGGCCCGCTCTGCCTGTCCGTTCGTCTGAAGATGATATCCTGACAAGAGGCTGACAGATGCCCCAATAGCTTGACAGAAGGCCCTACATACCTGGGATGTAAATTGTGGTCCATGGCCACTGCCTGAGTCTTCTTGGGGTCCGTCCTCACTTGCCCGCTCTCGATGATGTAACCCAGGAACTCCACAGAAGCCATGTTAAAGTCACACTTCTCTGCGTTAATATAGAGTTCGTTCTCCTGTAGTCGCTGGAGAACCTGCCTCACATGCTGTATGTGTTCCTCTATGTTCCGGGAGAAGATTAAGATGTCATCAAGATAAACAAAAACGGAGTGGTTCAGGAAATCCCAAAGGACATCATTAACAAAGGCCTGGAAGACTGCAAGGGCATTGGTCAGCCCAAAAGGCATGACCAGGTATTCAAAGTGACCCAGGGGGGTCCAGAAAGCAGTCTTCCACTCATCCCCCTCCTTGATACGGACCAGGTGATACGCATTCCGGAGGTCAAGTTTAAAGATGGTGGATCCTTGTAATGGTTCGAAAGCTGAGTTAAGAGGAAGGGGATATTTGTTTTTAACTGTTATGTTATTCAACCCACGGTAGTCAATGCAGGGGCGCAGTGTGTGGTGCTTTTTGGACACAAAGAAAAACCCAGCACCAACCGGGGAGGATGACGGCCTAATTATACCTGCTGCAAGAGAGTCTCATATGCAAGTCTCCATGTCCTCCTGCTCAGGGCGAGACATATTGTACAAACGGCTGGATGGTAATGGAGCACCAGGCAGCAGGTCAATGGCACAATCATAGGGTCGGTGCGGGGGTAGAGAGAGGGCCTGCTTCATGCTGAAAGCCTCACTAAGATCCAGATCAGAAGGCTCAGTGTCCAGTGAGGGAGCAGCGCCCTTTGAAGGAGCTAGGGCAGATCTCAGTCAAGAGGAATGACAAAAAGAGCTCCAGACCTTATTTACTAATCAATCAATATGGGGATTGTGGAGCCTTAACCAGGTCTGACCGAGAACCAAAGGGATGTGAGGGGAGGAGATAATAAAGAGTTGAATGGACTCATGGTGATTACCAGACAACACCAAGCAGTGGTTCCGTGACCTGGGTAACATGAGCGAGAAGCCTCCCATTTAGAGCATAGGCCCGGAGGGGAGTGTTGAGAGGCTGGATGGAGATTCCAGCTTGGGAAACAAGATTAGCATCAATCAAGCTCTCGTCTGCTAAGGCACGAATGGGAAGGGATTGTTGGTTCCATATGAGGGTAACTTCAAGCTGCATTCGGGTCTGGGGGGCTGAAGAGGAAGTGGTTTGACTCACCAGTATCCCCACCTCTACTGTTGAGCCTCCTCTTTTGGCCACTGGGGGCAGGAGAACAGGAAATGACCAGCTTGGCCACAGTAAATGCACAATACTGCTTTGATCCTCTCGAGGCGCTCCTCCGCTGACAGGCGTGCTCTGCCCTGCTGCATGGGCTCTTCTGCTGGGGAGCGAGGAACCGTGAGGCCAGGAAGAGCATGGACCCTAGAGGCTGGGCCGTGGCAGGTTCTCACGGGAGGAGGAGGGTCAGAGCAAGGGAGTGGCAAACTAAAAGAACACCTAGGTCTCTCCCTCCTAAGCCACCCGGAACCTTGTGCTATACTCCTAAAATCAATAGAAGACTCAGCTACACTACAGGGGCCCTGATGTAGGGAAAGTAGGCGTGAGAAAACATCTTTACCACTAATGGGGTGATCAAAGACTTTACGCATTTCATTAGAAAAAAGCTGGTAGGAGGAGTTAGCTAAAGATTGATGGTCCCATATGCTTGTAGCCCAGGCTAACGCTCTCCCAGTAAGTGAACCCATAATGAAGGCGATCTTAGCTTTATCGGTCATATACCTAGGGCTGCTAGTCAAAAACTAAGGAGCACTGCATTAGAAACGACTTGTATGTTCCCAGGTCTCCCGCGTAGCGTTCCGGCGCAGGAACGTGTGGCTCGCGTGTGGAAGCAAAAGGCAGGCTGGGTAGAGGGTTGAGAAGGAGCAGGGGAACCAGCAGGGGCTTCTGGGACTGAAGAGGGCAGCTGGGAGGGAACTCGCATGAGCTGTTGTCCAATCTGACCCACGTCAGCCAAAAGGGACATGAGGGACTCAACGACGTCCCGGAGAAGTTGGTCGTGCTGGCCCACGAGAACACCTTGAGAGGCGAGAGCCTGATGGAGAGAATTAGGGTCTGCTGGGTCCATGTTGGCCAGATCGTTCTGTCATGGGGTGTGGTGGCAGACCCAGATGCAGACACAGACCAGAGTGTGTGAGTTTAAGGGTTTTTATTAGGCGGTGGTTGAAACCGGGCAGGATAAGGCAGGGCAGGCAGACTGAGGAACCAAGAAGATGAACCAAACTGTTGGCAGAGTAAGAACAGGGTAAATGCAAGGGGGAAAACTCAGAACAGGACTAAAAGACTGCGCGGCCGCGCACACGCTAGTAGATATACTGTTGAGTGATCAGTTGATGGAAGGCCGCTGGGTTGACTGGGCAGGTGAGGTGAGTTGTAATCAGGAGAAAGTCGGGAGGAGACTTGTACTGCAGCTTTAAAACCAGTTCGTTGGAGCCACGCCCATATCACACACACACACACACACACACACACACCAACCAAACAGGGAAGAACAGGGGGCACGGCCTGGCCACTTAACTATATATATATATATATATATATATATATATATATGGGGATATATATGGGGATACATGTGAGATAAAACACCAAAAATAAAAAAATGAAATGACTCCACTAATTAAGTATGTCCTACCAGACATACAGATTAAATATTTGTTTTATAGATATATGTATATACATGTATGCATGTATGTATGTATGTACGTATGTACGTATGTATATGCATGTGTGTATATATATATATATATATATACTGTATATATACTGTAGGATGGTATGATTGTAGGAGAAGATGTAAAGGTGAGGTGTAACAGTGTACAGGAACACCAATGTTCAACCAATGAAAAGTTTGTTTGTGCTGAACACTAATGGACTATCCATACACACAGACAGAGGAGGTGGGGACTGAGATGAGACTAGTTTGTGTTGCCTACACCAAATCACTTAAACAACGCTATGGATGAAACATTAAATATGTATATCCCTGTGTGTGTGTCCACCCAAAGATTTCTTCTTTTTTTCTGGTTTCCTCCTTTTTTTCTCCCCATTAAATGTTTTCTTCCTGTACCGATGTGAGGTCCTGGGACAGAGGATGTTGTATGTGTACAGATTGTAAAGCCCTCTGAGGCAAATTTGTGATTTGTGATTTTGGGCTCTACAAAATCAATTGAATTGAATTTAACTGAATCGAGATCATGGTTTATCTAGAGGTACTCGGTTAAGAGCAACTGGAATTGCTTTAATCAGTGAAGGTAGTGAGGTAGACACCTCACCGAAACCACAAAACAATTTCATGTATGTTGAGTTTTACCTCTTTTTCTTTGCTCTAGAACGTTACATCATATTTTACTACTGAACTGTTCATCAGAATATGACTTTTATTTTGATTGAAAAAAGAATGCATGAACTCAGATTAATGGTTTAGTCTGTCTAATAATGTCATTTACATGTCACTGCAGTATTCAGGTTTTTGCAGAAATCTGCGGTGATCTGTATCAATAATTGGGGTTTTGCATTTGTGTTTTTTTCATTTGTTATGTTGTTCCAGAGTTTCCTCATGCAAAGCTCCAGAACATCCCAATAATGTCTAACTATGATTTAGTTCCATATATGTATTGAAGTAGCTTCACAGTTGTATTAACGTCTGTAGGTAGTCAACAACTGACTGTCATTTCAAATAAAGAAAGTTCAATTGAATAATATCTCAACAATATTTATTGTCAAATTTCAAATTGAACTGAATTAATTATAAATAATACATACTCTAATGTTAAATAAAGAGTTATTTTCTCATTTCAAGTAAAATAAGGGATGCATTTAAAATTAAATTATATAAAAGAAAGCTTTTGAAAAATGTGTATCTTAAAATAAAGTACTTCATTTAAAAAAATTAATTGAACTGAATTGTACTGCAGCTTTAAAACCAGTTCATTCAGGTGTGAAATGATGTCACCCAAAAACGCAACGATATTGTATTCTTCTCATCTTCTAAAAAGAGAAAATTATGTTCAGGGACTTTAACTGTGGTTATTAAAACCACTTGTTTCAGCTCTATGCTCTATTCAGTGAATTACTGTTTTAGGATTCTGATCATATTGGGCTCTCTGGCTTAGAGGGTTAAGAAGAGTTCACGTGATTGGTGCTTGTTCCGACTCCACCTGCTGATAATGTATTCCTTCTACTAATAATTAATTAAGCCTCTTTACTGCTTTGCACCCACCTATGGCATACTTTCACTACCTGTGGTCACCAAAATTGCAGTATTTGGTTACAGGAATTAGCGCCTCAGACAAAATGGATCTCTTTTGTATGATAAAATAACATTTGATTTGATAAGGTTTGATTTGAGTTTACACATGCCTTAGCCCTTTCATAAGGTTTTTAGGAAAGCAGGTCCCTTCAGTGTAATGCAATATTTTCAATGGAAGCTACCGTCATAAAGCTACAAACTGATGTGGAACACTTGTCGCTGTGTGACGGGCGTGACACACTAAAAATCAAAGTATGCTTTTCTCATCTTTTTTCATCGGTTAAATGACAGGTGAAGCGTCAACCTCATATGTTTCTTTAAACCTGTTTTATTCCATTAAAAAATGCTGTTAGCCAGTTGCCAGTGCTATCTAACGATATGCGAACTAGTGCTTGAGCACTTCATCAATGACACGGCGACAATGTAGCTGGACATGCTTGGCCGCTTTGTTACACGTAGCATAACACTAAACAAACATGCAACCTGCATTGGAGTCATTTTAATGTATTTTATACTATTCATCATCCCAGGTTGAGGGACCTGGAGGATCAGTTCCAGGGTCTGCGTACTTCGATTTGTGCAGTGCCAGCCTTGAAATTCAAGGTAAAGTTGACACTTTACTGTACTGTATCTGTCATCGGTTGTCCTCAGCCTCTGCAAGACATTTCCTTTTCAGCATGTGTCCTAGATTTGGTTCAGACCAAACCCTCTGAATCAAACAAATTACAAATGTTCTTATTCAAATTACAAATGTTCTGATTCAAACTACAAACCTTCTGGTTCCAACTACAAACATTCTGATTCATATTCCAGACGACTTCGAGGTCGGAATTTTCTCAGTTGAAATTTCCAACTTCCAAGCGTTCCAGGTGCACAATGCTAAAGTTAACAAAACCCCTGGCTGACTGTGACATACTGATATTTCTGGGCAAGTGCACACACAATTGAACTCAAAGCATTGCAGCCTCAACATTTGGGGGGCTTTATTTTTACATTTTCCCAAATAACTTTTGAGCACTTGATCACTGTAACCACATACCTGATAATATAACAACATATTTTGACATCAATTTAAATGCAAGTGTTACTTCATGATAGTACGTATTATTTAAATTAAATACAGTTTAGTTGATGCTTTACCACTTTTCTAGTAGGAGGCTGGACATTTTCGACTTGTTGTCTGAGGAGTTGTCTGGAACGCAATAATATTATAGACATTCTGACTCAAATTACAAACTGTCTGATGCAAACTACAAACTCTTAAAAGCTCAAACCTTTTGAATCATACAAAAAAATCTTCTCATTGGAACTACAAAAATTTCAAAACCGTTCGCAAAACAAACTTTGATTCAAACCCACTTATTCCAACTATAAACCCACTTATTCCCACTATAACACCTCTGATTCAAACCTGCTGATTCACAAGACAGACTGTCTGATTCATAAATAAACCCTCGGATTTATACAACAAACCCTCTGATTCAAACCCAACTTATTCAAACTATAGACCATCTGATTCAAGCTCCATACCTTCTAAGTCAAACAACAACCCATTGATTCAAACTACAAACATTGTGATTATATAAAACTGTGTCAGTGAAACCTTCAAAACCTTCTGTTCGTTGGCAAGACACCTGTAATTGCTCCCGAAAAGCTGTGCCTTTGGTGTATAAATGGATGTGAATGAATAGTCCTGATGGGCAGGTGGCACCTTGCATGGTAGCCCCTGCCATCAGCCTATGAATGGTTGTGAATGGGTGAATGATGTCATGTAGTGTAAAAGTGCTTTTAGTGGTCGAAAGACTAGAAAAGAGCTATACAAGTATAAGTCCATTTACAGTCATGAGCTTTCTGATACTCTAACTACTGTAGCTAGCTAAATCCATTAGCCATCTCATATAGTCAGTACTGTTCCTAACAGCTGCCGAAGGTTGTATCTATAGCAAAACAAAACTGCCAAATTGTCAATGTGTGCAGTTCGATATCGCAAGCTTTTTAAATATTTACATATTATGGTTTGCGAGCAACTTATTTAATTGCATATAAAAGGTAAGCTTCGCAAGTGAGTTACTGGTAAGGTTATGTGGTCTAACGTTACTAGGATCGTATTATGGCTAATGATCCTAGGATGACTATTAGCATTATATGGCTATTTTGTTAGCTAACACTAGTGTTAAATGCCACATCACTAACGAAGCAAGCATTTATTAGTCAAACATATTCAAGCATGCACGCCAAGACATTTATTACTTACATTTGGAGCCAGACAGCCAGATGGCATTTTGAGGTTGACCTCTGACTTCCAGGCAGCTGGATGTTGTCAGTTTAATGTCCATTCTCTTGTTCATAATTGTAGACTGCATAGATGTAACATTATGTATTCACATTAAACAATACTCTCAAATCTATGCTTATGTCATTGGCTGAAATGGAAGGATACATTGATAAATGTAACAACATCCAGAATTTGTTTTGATTAAAATTGAAAATACGTTTGCGTACATATATTTGTGTATTTCTCTTATATTTATTTAAAACAATAAATATTTTTGCAGATCAGAAATACATTTGTGAACCTTGTGGATTTTATTTTACATTAATTTACAACAAGAAATATTTTTATGTACATAAAAATATTTTTGTGGAGAGTCATTTATATACAAATCACGAAATACATTTGTGAATCCTTCAGCGGGCATTCATTCATTTTGAGACTAGTCTGACTCCATACAAACCCTCGTATTCATACTACAAACCCTTTGATTCAAATAAGAAACTCACTGATTCATACTACAAACCCTTTGATTCAAATAAGAAACTCACTGATTCATACTACAAACCCTTTGATTAAAATAAGAAACTCTCTAATTTATACTACAAACCCTTTGATTCAAATAAGAAACTCACTAATTTATGCTACAAACCCTTTGATTCAAATAAGAAACTCACTGGATTTATACTACAAACCCTTTGATTCAAATAAGAAACTCTCTAATTTATACTGCAAACCTTCCAATCTAAACTAAAAACCTTCAGATTAAAACTACAAACCCTATGGTTCAAACTAAAATCTCCCTGATTCAAAATACAAACCTTCTGATTCAAACCACAAACCCAATATTTCATACTATAAAGCCACTGATTCAAACTACAAAACCTTTGATTCAAACTGCAAAACCAGGGGTTCTGTTATTCTCTCATGTTGAATTTGGACTGTTTTTTGTGTGGCAGGTCGAAAATTTCTTCTGCATGGGCTCTCCTCTGGCTGTCTTCTTGGCGTTAAGAGGGATCCGGCCTGGAAACAATGGTGTGCAGGGCCACATCCTCCCCACATCTATCTGCAAACGCCTCTTCAACATATTCCATCCCACAGACCCTGTGGTGAGCTACATTACCCACAACTGAGTGTGTCACTATTCTGCCTAGATTGCAATCATCACCAACATTTAGGATGTTTAGGGATGTGTAATGGCTATAACAAAGAGAAACTAAACCTTTTAATAGATGCTATGTAAATTTGTGGTGTTGCTATTAGATTACACAACAAAACAATGAAAACTAATAACAAACTGGCAATTACATTCAAATAAAATGCGTTAAACTAAAAAAGAAGTAATTTATTTAATTATTTTTTTTCTAACATTTTAGAAGTAATTTTGTGAGAAACCCTCATCTGCTCAAAGCATCTGTTTTTGTTTGTTTGTTTCAGGCATACAGATTGGAGCCTCTAATCTTAAAGCACTACAGTAACATTGCACCTGTTCAAATCCATTGGTAAGATACGTGGTAGTATACGACAGATATAATTCTGGTTATTTATGAAATCTCCTGTGAAGTTATCAAAACAGTGAATGCTGTGTGATCTACTGAAATGTTATCCACAGTTTTTGTCTCTCTCTGTTTTTTGTTAAACTGTTATCTGTGAAATAATTTTGTTGCTCTTAACAATTTAAATAGGACCCAAGGTACAAAAGGTATCATGTTACAGTGTTTATGTTATTATATAACCCAACTGTGATTGAAGCTACAGTGTGCCCAGTTTAATTAAAGTACAGCTGAAGACAAAATGAGGACTGCATGTTTCTGTGACTGAGGTTAATGTGGATGTGATGTGCAGGTACAACACCACCAGCCCAACACCGTACGATCAGATCCGGCTCACACTGCTCAACCCCGCGAAGGAAACCGCATCTGTCTCCGACTCAGAGAGCATCCCCAGCCCCTGCACCTCCCCACCCCAGGCCAGACGCCACTATGGAGAGTCCATCACCAGCCTTGGCAAAGCCAGCATCATGGGTAAGCACACAGCAAAGTAAAGAAAAACAAAACAGGAAAATACCTGTGATAGATGTGAACCCAACTGAAAATCAGCCCTTTCAGTCACAACAGCCAGCGTGTACCTGATCTGAGCTGAGAGAAACTGGAGCTGCTTGCACTACTGATATTGTAGCAAGGTAAGCAGTTGACAGTATGCTCCAAACCAGGGGTCACTAATAGGCGGACCGCAGTCCAGGTCCGGAACCAGACTCCATTGTATCTGGACCCAGACATAAAACCGAAAGATAATTGACAATTATTCAATTTTGACGGAGCGCTTATATTTTAACATGCTTTTCTAGCCTTTACGGCACTTGTTCAACGGTCCAGGTAACACAGACTGATTAAATGCATTGTAAATCATCTCACGTGATGCTACTCGGCCAATCAAATATGTGTATTCCGATAAGTATCGCCCTCGACTCAAGTGAGATAAACACACATGTAAGAGACGGGGAGAGAGTGCCAACTGTCGGAGAGAATGTGAGTCAGAGAAGTTATTTCACATCACTTTCTCCAAAAAGAGAAAAGTGGACAGCGAAACCAGAGCCTTTAACCAAGAATGTACAAACTCTTATATGTTCATGATAGAGCTGAAACAAGTGGTTTTAATAACCACAGATAAAGTCTCTGCACACAATTTTCTCTTTTTAGAATATGAGAAGAATATAATATCGTGAATTTTTTGGGTGACATCATTTCACACCTGATTGACCTGAATTTAAAGCTGTAGTACTATTCAGTTCAGTACATTTTTTTTAAATTAAGTACTTTATTTTAATATACATATTTTTCAAAAGCTTTCGGTTATGTAATTTAATCTTAAATGCATCCCCTATTTTACTTGAAATGAGAGAATATAATTTATTCACTATTAGAGTATGTATTATTTATAATTCATCCAGTTCAATTTTAAATCTGACAATAAATAGAGATTATTCAATTTAACTTTCTTTATTTGAAATGACAGTCAGTTGTTGACTACATACAGACGTTAATACAGCGGTTAAGCTACTTCAATATATATGGAACTAAATCATAGCACAAGTTAGACATTATTGTGATGTTCCAGACCTTTACATGAGGAAATTTTCTCGAACTGGACCTCACTGAATTTTAATTGAATACCCCTGCTCTAAACAAAGCAATTGTGCTTACATCATGCTGTCCAGTCCATGCATTGGATGTAGTGTAGAGAATAGAGGAACATTATTGGCCAATGTAAGCTGATGAAAGACATGTTACATGTTTCATTAGATGCAGAATTATTATTTTTACTATACATACATATGTAGTCCATATGTCCTCTTTATTAAGCTTCTACTTGGCATATTAGTTAAATATGGAAATAAGATAAATGTTTCAAAGTACTAAAGTGAGGCACTGAATTCATGAGAACTATTCTGTGTCATTAATTTTTTTTAACCTACTTATCCGGTGGAGAGCAACATGGCTGGAACGAGAAGCAGGATGTGTTCTGGACTGGAAGCCAGTCTATTACAATCCTGTAATCATTAATATTGCCGCACAAAGACGTAACCACTGTGTTTCCCCAAGAATTATTTTGAGACAAATCTGTGCTTTTAGGAAGTTATAACTCTGTGTATTGACTTTAACAAATATCCAATTTATGTCTTAAAGCCACTGGGGGGCGAATGGTAGAACTTGTTCGGACGTGTGTTATGCCACAAACAAATCACTGTCTGGCTCTGTGTCTCTTTCGATCTGTTGATCCATTTATTCCATTGCTCGTGACACCATAGCATAAAATCAGCAATGTTCAATATACTTTCAATAAATTACATTAGTTACATGCTTGGTAACAGCACAACACAGGATACCACAAGACAGTAAGACACGACCATGTTGACACGACCTCGTTGACACGACCACGGTCAAAAACGGTTTGCTTCCGTCCACACTCACCGTGTTCTCATTACCAGGCACTTACCTATATGCCCTTTCCTGTTAAGGTGCCACCCTGTGTTCAATGTAGGAATTCCATGTCCAAACTCACCCTGTGTTTCCCTCAAAGATAAAAGAAAGCAACAAAAATACATTATGGCTCCAACACTCTGGATCAGTGGTGTGGCAGGTCATTATGCCGGGGATGTTTTGAGTGTAGTCCCAAATATAATTCTAAATGTAAGCCTGTGAAGATCAACAAGTATCAACATCGTGAAGTATAAGAGGGCAGAGCCTTAAGTGGGCAGTGAAAAACATGGCAGACACTGTAGCCACTTATATATAAAATAAGGTGACTGACTGGGTCAAAGACAGGTAAGTCCAGAACTTCTGGTAATTTGTGAAGTGTATGGTGTATTGCTTGTTAGGATGATGTAGCTGAAGATGCTTTGCTGGTTTGTTTGGTGGATTGACCAGCTTGCTACTGACAGCTAGATGACTGCATGCTAGATAGCCTGACAGGCTGTTGCACAGTCAGTCGAATGGTGTTAGTCAGAGGTGTATGCTTTGTTGATTGCCAACATGAGAGAGTTGTGACATAGTGGCTCAGGCAGCATGCCAGTTTGCATGTTACTCAACAGGCCAGTTAGTTGTTAGACAGCCGAAGATAGATTCAGACACGGGTCAGATTGGAACCATCAGCCTATATATGAGCTACCGGAGCAAGTAGTCTGGCCCATTTGGTGGCTCAATAGACATGCTAGTTGTCCTATCATATTGTTTGAACACTGTTAGGCTAATGTTACGCAATAGATAAGATAGGAGATAGCTGAGGGCGTGTAACGGGTGGTGGTAAGGACCCAGACGCAATACGACGGAGATGGAATAGTGAGTGGAGAGCAAAGCTTCATTCAGGCAGAACACACCACAGGAAACAGACAGGGAAGAAGGCAGGAATCTCGGGGTCGGGTTTCTGAGGTTTCTGTACCATTTGCATACAGCAATGGCAGAAGGGAGCAAAATGGCATCTAGGAGGCTTGCCATCTGTAACACTTCTCGGTTACCACCAAGGGTCTCTCACAGCACAATGAAGTCAGCACACACGAATAGCGTTTCTCAATGCATTTATTATTACGCGTACTGTACAGGCTGCCTGGGCGTGCACTCTTCTGCCGTGCCTCCAAGCGCACCCGCAGTGTGTCTCCCGACTGCTTTCTGCTCCGTCCTCATGATTTGATTCATTGCTTTAGATTCACACACACACACACACACACACACACACACACACACACACCCTCAACAGGGTACACTCTCTTCGTTAGATAGGAGGAACTTGATTACTTCACTGGTCCTTCCTCAGGCGATCATATGAGGAAACATTTAACAGTTTCCACCCATTCAGTGCTTTCATTCCACAGAGTTAAATAAATATACTCAATACAAACGTTGCTAAGGTTTGTCCTTCTTTATAAAAGAAAATAGTGTTTAGCAAAGTTAAGGATTTCAGCTGATGCTCCTTCATTCAAAGATGAGAACAGAGCGACCCTGCAGTATATAAACAATTGATAGAATGTGAGGCTAGCCAGATTCACTAGCCACAACAAATTCCCTTTCCCAAAACACACTCTATGCTCAATCATCTGCAAAACAAGTTAACACACACATAATTAACATTACATATTACCTTATGGTTATTAAATCACAATACACAAATGCAAAATCAACTCTTAGGTTATACTCATTTTTTATATACATTCTGTGTTCCTTGGCATGATCTTATAGTCCAGTATATATGCCTTTCACTCAGGGCAGCTTTTCTGGGATCTTCTGGGTAGAGGTTCCGGCTCTTCTACCCAGCTGTTGACAACACCAGTTCGTCAAGGGCTGGAAACAGCTCCTGCCGCGCCGGTTCCTCCTGCTGTTCCTCCTGCTGTTCCTCTGTCTCGCGAGTCACCAGCTGTTCCTCAACAGCTCGCGCCATCGCCAATAAGGTTTGCTCCAGAGTATGATGAGAGGGGACTACCTGGTGTGATGGGGCTGTAGAGTGTGTCCATGCCATGTTCATGATGACGAACCTCTTGTAATCCTTCAGGGATCCTTCAGGGATCATCTCCTCCAGTTCTCCTTGTTCTTCATTGTAATCCCACATACCGATCAGATCCTGTATCACCCCTGCGGTTTCCGTCTGCACTCCTATGTCCCGATATTCCACCGCAGCTCCAGGTGATACTGAAGGCGATCGATATAGCACTGGTGGTAACCGTGATCCATTGACTAGAAACCTTGCATCGACGAGATGGGGTTCGGATAACTGGATTTATTCTTCCTTACGGTAGCTGAACTCCACACAACTTTTGCCTCTGCTTTCACTCCCATATAGTCGGCAATGGATACAGATGGCATAACTGGAAGATGCCACAGGCTGCTCTGATCTGTAATTTCCCCATGTAGCACGGGTCACACCATAACGCTGGGTTAACATCCCATAAGTACCCCATTTGCTCCACGGGAAACCCACAGCAGATACAGCCGGTATCTTCCTGTAAGGATTGAACAGAGAGATTCATACATTTTTACTTATTTCTTCTAAAGCTTTAAGCATAGTGAGTTTGCGAGGGGTGTTCTTTTCTTCTTAGATCCCAACAAAAGTTATGTGGAGCATTTAGCCATCTCCATGGCTAAATGCCCATAGTCAGGGCATTTAGCCATGGAGATCTAGACACTGGAGGAGGCTTCGTCCTGGGCTGTTGATCCGTCCTTCCTTCTTTGGGAAGAGAGCTGCGTAAATCATGAGCCAAGCTGCCATTGCGATTAACGATTCTGATCCTGCCCAGCACATGGCGACAGTTGCCCCACATCCTAGGCCCCAGAGAGTAATGGCGCCGATCTTGCGCAGCCAACACCTTTTTGCTCTTTTCTGCAGGTCCATGGTCATGACCAGGATATAGGCCAGCTGTATTCTATCACTCTAGATGTTTTCTAATGCTGCCTTCACACACCCCTGAATTAGGGTTATGATCCTCAGTGGACAGTAGATAGACCACTCTCCAATACAGCAGTATAGGAACCATAAGGCTTTAAGGGCCCAACAGTCGAGCCTAGTTAGCCTGATCACAGATATAGATCCTGTGTCAGAGGAGTTTTGGATAGCTTCTGTCATACTCAATCCAAATGTAGTCGATGTCGTAGGGTTGCTTGTCATGGCATCAGTTGTCAATCTCGACGATTGTAGGTCTTTTTCTTACCTAGATGCTCTTGGTTCGGACGCTCCAGTGTTCCAGAGGGGTTTCTTCGCTACTTCCTTCTTCTTCTTAGCAGTTCTCGTACAGCACGAGTGAATGGCGGCCGTGACCCCCACCCTGGCAATACATCCCATTATTCCCAGAATCACGATTCTAACTATCATCAACAAGTAGGGCCATAGTCAGGTAAACAAGTTCCCCACACAGCCTTTTGTGACAGTAAATCCTTCTCCAATTTTCTCAGCCACTTCTTCTACGGCCACCTGGAGGGTTCCCCCTATGGTGGCTCCGGTTAGCTCGACCCAGGTGCACCAGCTGTTCCTGTGTCCCGGTCCCGCAATGTAGCCAATGCTCTTCTGGTGTATGGCAAGTTCTGTTATTGTAGAGGCGGTTAGGACCCAGCCATTTGAAACCTCTAATCTCTTTACCTTCACACAGGCTCCATCTGAAAGCGTGTTGCTCAGCTAGGAACACTGTAGGATCTGTTACTTGCGGGATGATTCTACTGTTCACCTCCTTCCTATTCTTCATGCGATAGCCCAGGATTATGTTCTTACTGGTCCCTTTCGGTGCTGATCTTCTCCATTTTCAATCATGCCCTTTCTCCCATGTTACTTCTTGTACATGGGTGTCATATTCCTCTCCGTAGTGCGACTTACAGTGGTCCTCCCACCCTGGGACAGTTTCACAATGTCTCCCGGCAAGGCTGATGTTGCAGGTGGTGTTCCCCCTATTGCACTCCATTTTCTAGGGTCTAGGGCTTACATACGGTGCTGGTCTGTTCCATGTTCCAGGCCAAATGTCTCTGTCCTTTGAGTATACCATGGCCAGACCTTATGGTTCATTCATACACTGATTGCAGTGGATAAGGTGCCACCTGCCCATCAGGAGTAGCTAACATTTATACAGCATTCACACACCGTAGGCACAGCTATGGGAGCAATTTGGGGTTAAGTGTCTTGCCCAAGGACACATTGACATGGGCTAGCGGAGCCGGGGATCAAACCGCCGATCCTCTCATTGAAGGACGGCCCCAGCTCACCACTGAGCCACAGTCGCCCATCAATAGGTGGCAGCAGACCTTCTAGGAAACACTGTTTGAGATGGCACTACCAGTTACCTGGTACCTTACCTCTGGCATTTGGTTCTTGGAGGCTGCTATGTTTGTTAAATATAACGTGCAGCTTGGTATAATATTCTGTGACATTTTCAGCAACTTGTTGTCTGCAGGCTGTTGTCTTGGACATATCGATTTTACGTGGAAAGGCTGTCTCTATTAGCTGCACAACTTCTGCGAGCACGGCTCTGTATGGAGCGTTGCCTGCGTGGTCCCAGTCATTGTTGCTTTGTCTTCTGTTTTCTTGGCACCGTCCGCCATTGGTTCCTGACGATCTTTCAAAGGATCCTGTTCGCGATGCCAATCGTGGTGGCAAATTTGAGCTAACCCGCTTTTGAGTCTTTTTAAGCTGAAATAACGAATATCATGAAACAGAACTTATCTATGAATTAATTTATTCTTGCTTGCCAGAAGAGGCACAGTTATACAGAGTCGCAAGGGACAAGTTCGAGAGAATTTCCTCTTGCAAAGGTCCGGAACATCACAATAACGTCTAACTTGCGCTATGATTTAGTCTCATATATATATATATTGAATTAGCTTAACAATTGTATTAACGTCTGTATGTAGTCAACAACTGACTGTGATTTCAAATAAAGAAAGTTCAATTGAAATATAGCTCAACAATATTTATTGTCAGATTTGAAATTGAAGTGGATGAATTATAAATAATACGTATTCTAACAATACTCAGTTTTAGTAAAATTGGGGATGCATTTAAGATTAAATTACATAACAGAAAGCTTTTGAAAAATGGTTATCTTAAAATAAAGTACTTAATATAAAAAAAAAGAAATGAACTGAATTGTCCTGCAGCTTTAAATTCGGTTCATTGTGAAATGATGTCACCCCAAAAAAAACCCACTATTATATTCTTCTCATCTTCTAAAAAGAGAAATTGTGGACAGGGACTTTATCTATGGTTATTAAAACCACTTGTTTTAGCACTATCATTGTTGGACAATGAATCACTGTATTAGGATTCGGATCATATTGGGCTGTTTTTGGATGTGAGTGGGTATGTTTGTTTAAAAGATTTGTCTCGTAGTGGCGCTTCACATCGCTGCTTTTAAAAATCCCCACGGTCTCTAAACATATATATATATATATATATATATATATATATATATATATATATATATATATATATATATAAATATATATATAAATATATATATATATATACATTCATAAATAAATAAATATATATATATATAATATATATATATATATATATATATATATATAAAT